>KN486845.1:0-11684 GCA_000787095.1 Periophthalmodon schlosseri | reverse complement strand
GAAAATATATAAATAGATAGAGAGAGAGGAGGGGGGCAAGTGAGTTGGTGGGGGAGTGAAGGAGGGAGGGGGAAAGGGAATGAGTGAGAGTTGAAGGAAAGAAGAGAGAGAGAGAAAGAAATGCAGTGCGGAGAAGAGTGTGTCCGACACTGAAAACGTGGGTTTGATAGATGGATGGATCAGATGTGATGTCTCATGAGATGGCCTTTAGTGACTGGGTCTATGGGGAACATGTAATAATCTGAAATGAAGCTGTTAAAATGCATTCGATTACTGAGATACAGAGATGCCGATATTATGACCAGAAATATGAGCGATGAGAGATTTGAGTTTGGTTAATATTCAGAACTAATGACCACATTCTGATTGGTCCAAAATAATGAAGATACTATAAGAAAATATGTTTTGTTCTATTATTTTTTGGGGGTTGTTTTTTGAGGATTCAGAATATCAACTGTGAATTATCCAATGAACCGTAGATTTAACTCCGCCACCTACTTGTCAACATGTAGATTATTTTACCTGCATGTTCCACAGTATGGCATTAACTTAAATGGAGAAGCAGGTCACGCCAACGTTACTGCTGAGATCTGTGGAGCGGGGACCCCTCTCACAGTAAGAATGCATGTTTTTCAGGGCAATTAAACACATCTGTACTTAAATAAAAAAGAAGGAAAAAGATGGACAAGTGTAAAGGATTTTAGGGAGAAGCAGGTCACGCCAACGTTACTGCTGAGATCTGTGGAGAGGGGACCCCTCTCACAGTAAGAATGCATGTTTTTCAGGGCAATTAAACACATCTGTACTTGAATAAAAAAGAAGGAAAAAGACGGACGAGTTTGTACTGTGGAACATTCCAGGTAAACCAATAACAACCCGCTACCAGAAAAGTTACATAGTGCACTTTAAAAGAAAATGAATAGCATATTCAGAAAGTCTGTAGAACTGTAGGTTTTTACGGGCTTTATAATGATGAAAAATTAGGATTGTTGCCATAGCGATTAATAATTTAAAACAAAATATCATACTTTTTGACTGGGAAAAAGTCCTTAAAATGTTGCATATAACAGAAAGCGTAAACCCGTAGCATAATTATGAGATTTTTGTTAATAGTGGTAGATTCTTTATTAGCATAGCCTCATATCACACTCTTTGTTCCTTGTCCCTCGTCAAATCAAATTCTTGAGTTAACAACATTCTCCCAGCTCTGAGGTTTTGTCCTGATTTCTTCAAACACGGCGCCCTCTTTGTGCTGCTGTTGTTATTGTTGTTTAGCACAGTTTTCCCTCTGCATTCATCAGCAGCGCCCTGGTCCCATCAAACCCTCATCATCGTGACTACATTGTCATTAACGTCACTCCGGCAGGCAGCACGTGTTAGCATTAGCGGTTAGCACGTGAGCAAAACAAAACAACAGGCTGTCCCATTAGAGGGGCTGTCTTCAAGCAGAGGTGGAGGCAATGGAGGGGACTAGACAAGCTGACATAGAAGCGTGAATACTAAAATAAACTATACATGAATGATCAATGGTAAAGAGTTCACCAACAAACTCTGGTTGTTTGACGAGTAGATATTGTTGGGCAAGACACTTCACCCCCTTGTCTATATACTGTGTTTGTATGTGGCGTAAGAGTAAGGGAGAGACGGGTTTAAACGCAGATTGGCAGCCACACTTCCATTAGTCTGACCCAGGGCAGCTGTGGTGACAAAATTAGCTTAGCACCGCTGAGTGTGAGTAGTGAATGAATAACATGACTCAGCTGTGACTTAATAAAACAACCAAATTGTGGGCTTCATGTTTCTAAGAGCATAATTATCGTTATTAAAGAGTCTGTACCTGATCTTTGTTTCTTCTCGGTCGGGTAAATGTCATTTAATTTATCAGTGCATAATACTTTCATTTCTTTTTGAGAAATGAGACTATAAGATAATTTCCTCTTTGTATTCTAAAAGGCATTTTTGGATGAGAACCATTTAGAAGTGACTGCCAAGGACATATTTTTGTCAGATTGAAAAAGAGAAGCGCTACAGTTCTTCACTCATGGTTCAAAATCAGGTCTTTCATTTACATACAAATGTGGCCAAAAGTCCTACAAATGGTCATAAGACTGAAGCCCATGAATACTGTTTTTGTAAGACACTAACACTGATCATAGGAGAACTACTTAATGGATTACAGAGGTTAAAATAGACTAAATGACAAGGAAAAATTGTGTCAAATACTTTCCTCTCCTTCCCTTACCTGGCACTGCTGTTGGAATTTTGGATTTTCTTAGGTGAAATACTTGGTATGAATGAATAGCATCTAGTGGTCATATTTGAGAATACAACGGGGCGGCCAGTCTAATGACAGACGGTAGCTTTAAGTCATCTGTTTTCCCTATGTGGCGTTCATGTGCACTTGTACGGGCCATGTTATTTATCAAGGTTATTAAATTATGGAGCCTTCAGAGCCCTGAGTGCAGTCAGAAATATGAGCTTCTATTTTTAGCCCAATCCAATTTAAGGCATAAACATGTTTTGACTTGTTTAAAAAGATCAGCCAAAATGAATGCACTCTGAGGACATACTGTTGACTCAAATGACCCCAAGTGATGTTTTAGTTTAATGGTGTTTGATGGGGAAATGCTTAAAACCTAATAAGTGCTATGTTTTTGCAGGAGAATGACTATCTACAAGAGTGCCTTGAAGTGGTCCAGCAAGAATTTATGATCTTCAACCGAGAAAAGTAAGACAATGCCAATCAGTGATAAGAAATGAAACCTTGTTATAATTTTGTGATAATGGTAACCTTATTTTTACAGCCCTTCAGAAATTAAACGCATCCATCTTCATCTCCAGAATTTATTCAATAACATTTTTTATCTGCAAAAACATGCAATCCTACTGTGAATGAGCTCGCCTCTCCACAGATATGACGATAAGTAACTTAGCCAGGGGACATCACCTGCTTGTCTCTAGAAAAGGTTTAATGCTTTTCTGTGGAACATTCTAAGCAAAGCAATAACATCTCTATGGAGAATAGCAGGTACCCGGCCTTCCGCCAGAAAAGTTACGTCATGCACCTTTAATAATTGTATTTTTCCTATTACACACTTAAACTTGAATAGTAGCAGTTTGTTTGCCTAACCAGACAGTCGCTTCTACATTCTGTTTGAATCCAGAAAGGTTTGGAACCGGACAATAGAGCGTGAAAAACCTCCATCCTAATATGAGACAGTCCAATCAAAGCCGCTAATTTGTATCACGTGTCTCTCGAAAATTCTCATATCATTCAGATCATATAAATATTTCTTTTACATGAGATAAATGAGAGTTTAGTGCTTTGACTTCTTTACGTGTAAGCCGCCATATTTGTTTTGACACAAACGGACCATGCATCTTTCTGACTGGTTAATTTGCCTTTCAATCACGTTCAACTCAAACTCAAATTGGGGAGGCAGGATACGGTTCCGGATCCACTCGTGAAATTTTGTTAAAGCATGTGGTTCTGGCTGGCCATGTAAACAGCTTATGTTTTCTATTCAAACATGTATGTCTCTTATTGTGTTTGCGAAAATGTCTTATTATTTTCCTCATAGATTAAAAAGGCGCCAGGAGGAGGGTCCCTCTGAGGCGGGCGGGGACAGTGGAGAGGGAGAACCAGAGGCCGGAGCTACAGACGAAGACCCCCAAGACCCAGAACCAGACCAGGATCCGGACCAGGACCCCGGACCCGAGACCTCGTCCAAACTGAGCATGTGTGGCTCGGTTTGCTCCTCCCCCGGCAGCTGCTAGCACCTCCTCCCGTTGCCATGGAGACCGGCTGCGTTTGTGCCATGTCTTTGATAAAACCTCAGTCCAACTCTAGTTTTTGGAGAACCAGGAGTCTACACTTACACACAGCTGCTCCTATAATTAGATTCAACTTTTCAACATGTTATAAGTTAATAGTTTTTTAATCTTTAAATATGTTTGCATGTGGTGACTGTTGGATGAAATTTTAAAACATTGGACATAATGAAAACAGTGCAGCTGTTAGCTACATAGGCATTGGCTCACAGCTGCACTGAGTTCAAACATCACAAGACGTTCTGGGTCCACAATGGACAGTATCAGTCTGTGCACCTCAAATTATAGGCCCAAACAGAATTAATATGCTGGAACCAATTACCAAATCCAGCAAAACTGGGTCTTCCCCGGGGTCTCCTTCGGGTGGGACATGCCCAGAACACCTCCCCAGGGAGGTGTCCAGGAGGCATCCGGAACAGATACTCCTCTTCACATGGAGGAGCAGCGGCTCTACTCCTTTTATAATAATATTTGTATTTTTAAATAGTTAGAATCAAACTCAAGATTCCATTGATTTTACTTTCCCAAAACCCCATAGTCTGGTTGTCGCTGGCATGAAACATAACTTGATTGTTAGACAAAGTGTGCCAACCTTTTGTCCTGTTTTAGTCCAGATTTAGTTCTGGGTTTGGTGCCAGTTTAATCAAAATTTTGATCTATAGTGTTTGAGCAAATGTGAAAGCAGCCTACATTTTTCACATCAAAATTAAGAAGACTTATTTGTATCACATCTTTCACAGATAAAACCATGAAATGCTTCACAAATTAAATAACAAGATTAAAAATAAATAAATAAAAACACCAAACAAATGTGTTAAACTAACTAAACCTCTATACAAACTTAAAACAACATGCAGGAATTGGTCTAAGGACTGTGCTATTAAACATTTACCAGCTGGTTCAGATATTTGTACTTTATAAAAAACACAAAATGGAGCACAATAGATCTTCTTTAAGAGTTGTTGTTGTTCTTATTATGCCCATCTCTCCAGGCTTGGTTTCCTCTATTCACTCTTAACAGCCACCACATACAAACTTACTTAAAAACTATTTGTTTAGTTTCCTTGTAGCATTTATTGATACGACATGAGTGAACCATTCTTAAACCTCCCCTTCTCCTCCCGTCCATTATTCACTATAAGCTCTTTCTTCTATGCAATGTAACAGGATCGCATGACAAATATAAGACTATGGAAATCAGAGGAGGCTGCAGTGCACGGACTAAATGATGACACTGGGAGCAATAGCTTGTTTTGGGGATGTTTTTTGGGATGTTTTGGAGGGATGCATCGTCCTCTCAGCCTTCCCGCTCCCTCCAAACCTAATGGGGACATCTGAATTATTCACAGAGCGACAGAGGAGTAGTAGTTACGTCATTCTTCCCTTTGACGTGTTTTCTTCTAATCCAAGTCATCGCTTTGTCGTATGGAGATTGTTGTGGATTGCTAGATTTAAAGCCTGAATTGAAGGTTAATTGTGGTACTTATGCGTTCTGTCTTATAGTAAATGGCAATCTGAAGTTTCACCACTAGTTTGTGCCAAAAGCATAGCGCAACACAGTGGCAGAGTGGTTAGCAAGTGTGTGTGTGGAGAGGTGAATCTGATTGGCCATCTCAGCCACCGGGGCAGTATTTTTGGGGGACTGATAACACGTTCAGTTCTATTTTAGTTATATTATATTGCCAAATCATAACAAATACCATAGAATAATGAGAAAAACGGAGCTATGTAAATTAATCAACACTAAAGACTAAATCAACTTTTTTTTTTTTTTTTTACTACTTAACACTCTATACGGTGTTTTATTATAGTATTGAATTTTATAATATTAAATTTGCAGCTTTCTGGTCATAAACAGTCAAAACTGAGTGTGTGCTGCCTTCAGTGGCCACTGCAATCTCAGGTACTATGTAACATCACGCATGACTGTTTCCGGCTACAAACATCTGGCTGTAGGGGGGAGTTTGGTTTAACAGGTATCCACGCTTCAATCACACTGTTTCTTATACCCCCAGATCCCGCCCCTCCTCCCACTCACTCTCTTCTTTAGTCCTCCAGATACTGTCCAGTTTAGCAGCTCTATTTGGAAGGAATTTAGGTGTTTAGTCCCACCTTAAGTGTTCAAATTTTTTATTCAGATTTTGCATAACGCCTTACATGTGAAAAAGGGAGGAAAACATTTTACTTTTTTCTGAACTAGTGTAATATTTGGGTAAGTATTTTAATGATTACACACCTATTGCATTACTAGTTACTGTAATAAGACCCTCTTACTTGGTATATGTTTTACTGTTTTGGTTGCCATTTACCATAGACACAGCAATGATGAGTTAAAAAAAATCTTTAAGATGTGCCTGACAATTATCAGTGTTATCCGAGTCTGTAAACTGCCTTGTTTAAGTATATACTTGTTTTTGTGTTCCAAATAATGTATTATATAAATGTACAGTGTTCTTAACAGTTCTTAACATACAACTGTCTTTTGGATTCAACAAGGTACTATAATGTATGGGAAAAAAACTCCAGATTTCACAGTCAAAGATAAGTTAAAATGGCTGCCAATTTTAGTGTACGAGGCCAATGCCATTCCACAAACATGTTACAAATAATTAGAGACATTGTTTAAGTATTTTTGACCATCTTGAATCACCTACTTCATCTTAAGTTTTTCTGGGGCTGTATTTGTAGCTGTTGGTACTATTACTGTCATAGTGATAGCAGTACATTTTAAGGGCCTATAATACGCTATTTTCTGATCTATGTTGTAATGTTGCTTCCTCATTAAAAACATACCTGAAGTTGTGTTTTGTTTCATTCACACATGTTTAACATAACATATTCAGAGTTCTTCTCTCAAACAGAAAACACTCTGTTCCACCTCATGATGTCATGTAGTAATACAGGAAGTGCTCCATTGTGTTTTTAAACTCCATACACCTCCACTAAAATCATTTGGATAATTTCAGCTGTGGAATTGCCAATCTCTACTGAACAAAAGGCAAAAATGTAGCTGTTAACTTGAAAACTACTGCTTCATGACATCACAAGGTGGAACAGAGCATTGGAGGTGTTGACCGATTAATAATAAAAGGTTACTCAAACATGTGAAAAAAAAAAAAAACACAACTCTAGGTATGTTTTTGATGAGATAGCAGCATTATAACAGCTAAAATCTCACAAGTAAGTTGTGCGTAATATAGGACCTTTTAAGGTGGTATTGTGAATCTCAGTCAGACCTGGGAACATGTAGCAGAGTCCACCTTAAACCCTTTGGCCTGGACAATAATTAACCATGTAAATAGCGTAAACAGCAGTAGTTACACTCACAGTTTTATGTGGGAGACAGTGGAAGAGCTCCTATCCAAGTGTGCAGGCACAACTTGTCGGCAGAACATGCCAAAGCTTTTCTACCATTTGCATTTAAACCATTTCTAAGGAATATGAGTGAATGAATGTGTGTGTTTACTGTGTCTAAGGACTTCAGTTCTCCTAATGCGAGACCCTTCATTTATACAAGCAGAATATTATATGTACAGAGATGTATTTCAGATTAGATTTACTATTACATTACAAGAGTCAAAGATCAGCCAACTTAACCGCTTGGTCTCAAAGAGGGAAATGTGAAACTAAAAGATCATCTGTCAATCTGTTAGTATTTCTGACCAGTACCAATCACTCAAGCATACACCACACTCATATATAAGCAATGTGGATGAAGTGTCTTGTTAAAGGACACAACATCCATATGCATTTATGGGATCAAATCGCCAACAGGGTGAATGGGTTCTGATTTGTCTCACTAATAACCATCAGTGTTGGGAAGAAGAACTTGAAAATATATTTAGTTACATAAGACTGAATACCTGCATTGTATTCATGTACATGGTGAATATATTCAGTTACATGGTATCAGAGTCCAGAGTACTGTATTCCGAATAATTAGAAGTCTTCATTAGGTTGCATTAATTTATAGTGTGAAAATCCATATATTTAAAACTGCCTTATGTTTGTACACCGTTTGTTACACATGTGTTTAAATTGCACATCCACGCACCATTAAAATGTTTTTTTTCCACCTTACTAATACTTTGCAGTTTGAGTAAAACTGTGTTCCGAATGCATGCTGGTACTTGCGATTTTTGGTTCAAAATGAATATTCTGAATATGTATTTTCAGTGCCTGTATTTAGTTGCTTCCCAACACTGACAACCACATACTACACATTAAATCATAATATTTTTAGAGGAGAATATTCCAACAGACAAGAAACAAAACCTCCCAAAATGCTTCAGGCCAAAAGAGGATAGCGTTCAGCAGAAATGTAAGTTACATCCAGTGTGTTTTATCTTCTCATTTCCCTCTGAGACTGTAGCCTTAAATGCTGAGCTATACTTTAACATTACACAGTATATTCTAATTAGTTTTAGTCATTTGTTTCTATGAATATAAAATGGCGTCCTCTGAAATGCCCCAGTATTATGCTTCTCGTGCATGACCAGAGCTCACTCATTTGTGCATGGAGTTTTACTATAGACAAACCTATGGTCCGAAAGAGTAACCCAGGCCTTATCTGGAGGTGAATATAGTACGTGACACTTGTACATGGTGTAATCCAGTGTTATTCGGAGGCATGATTCTTAGACGATATCCATTGCATTCTGTGGTCGGAGCTTGTGTCTTCTGATGGGTTTAAATGTTTTGTATCTGTGCAGTGAAGGAAAGAGGCAACTTTTCATCGAAACCAACACAACTCACTGCTAAGCTTAAAATTACAGGTACTTTTCATGCATTTTATAACATCTGAATTAAGTGTACTCAAGTTGTGATATAGCAACATTAGCTAACTGGTCTGTCACGTGGTGTTATATTTAGTTGACAAATGAGGTCATGCATGCAATTCTCTAAATATTCCAATTTAAACATGTTTTGGAGTGATGAAAAATTAGCACAGTTGCCGTAACAATAAACAGTCAAAACAAAATATTATATCTTTTGAACAGACAAAAGTACTCAAGATGGCGGCTAAACGGGAAACCAGGGGCGTAGACCTGCACTATATGTTGTCTAATGAAAAATGCACATTAAAGACCTTGTGAGGGGCCCCTCCCTGCACTGGGCCCCGGGTAAACAGTACCCTTTACCCCCCTTAGTCTGATGCCCCTGCAGGAAACTGAAACCAATGAATAGAGAAGACTGGCCACCTCATAGACTAGAAACCAGAAAAAGTTGAGTTATTATGCAAAGTTGCACATAAAACATCCAAGTATTACCACATGTTTTGCTTTTTTATGACATTTTATTGAAAAGTATTGCAGAAAATTGTGTCAAGAGTGGGTAGAGACATTCAACAAACCGTCAGACAGGACTCAGAACTAACTCCCAACTTTGAGATGGCTGAGTTACCATGCATATGCTCTGTAACCCTACCACTGAGCCACTTTCTTCAAAACAACTTTTTATTTAGGACTGAAATGACCAGTGACCAGTTGTTGTTATATCACATCTTGATGACAGTGAATCACAGTGAACTGAAAGTGTATTATATGTCACTCATTAATAATCATTGGTAATCTGATTCTCACCATGGCTTTGTACTAAAACAGTAATTTCTATTCGGATAAGCGGTCTCTCATTGGACGATGTTAAGGACGCTCCTGCCTTGTTTCTCTGTTACCTGGATACGTTTGGTGTTTTTGGACAATCTAAAGAAGACATTTGTGCTTGTGTTGAACCAGCATCAGTCGCATGTGTCCTCTCTACGGGACGTCCCACACACCTCATGTTCGGGTCTATGGCAAAGACTTTGTCCGTTGTCATATATATTTTGCCTAATGTTTTGTGCCGTTTATGAACTGAAACTGGACTGGTAATGCTCTGTGTAAAATGGACATGCTGCTTCAACTGCTTTGATAAAGAAATAAAAGCCCTTACAGTAATGATATGGTTTTAATGTACGTTTCTCTCAAATAGATGCTAGTACTTCACAGGGTGGACAGAAGGGTGCGCCAGTGAGTCAAGGGTGGCTTTATACATGTATACTCCAGGTACGTAGTTGTATATCAAGTACTACCTAAAAATATTTAAGTTTATAAGTAGAAACTGATGTAAACCAGGTTTATAACAGAAAAAGACCAAAAACAAAAGAACTAAGATTCAATCAGCTTTAGTTGAAGTAAAAAAGCATACAAATAAACTGATCTCTAAATGTAATAATTTGATTTTATTTATAATTTTTATGACAAAAATAAGCAACAATTTGTATTATTTTAATTATATTTATGCAATAAAGGCATTAGTGAAGACTGAACATCTTGTATGATCAGCTGCTTTTGGAGCATGAATCAAACAAAACAAAAATATAATGGCACTAAATGATGGAGCAGGTGTTTGTTGTTTATTCAGAGCAAAGTCAACCAGCATCTCATCTTATGTAACAAAGATAAAGCACAGGGACAGACTGTGTGCACATCCTCTATGTATACAATACATATGCATCCATATTAGTGGTTTACTTCAATTTTGACATAGTTCTTATGTTACTGTTTAAGATGTATTGTTTTTGTTCTCGCTCCCTCCCTTTTGCTTTGTAAAAGAGAAGCTTTTTTTTCGATGACTTTTTCACGCTAAGAAGTGTTAGTCCCGGGCAGTTGTTTCCACTTGGTTCTCATCCAACAACATGAGTATATTTGGACAAAAATGGGACGTCACAACCAATTGTGTATTTATGGTTCTCACCAATTACAAAGCCTTTTAATTATACAGGTCGTATCATAAGGTCTCATTTAAGACTATAAATAGATGATTGTACAACACACTGCATGGTTCAAATGGCATTTTCATGAACTACTAGTATAATTAAAAACAAAGGCAGGTACTCAGTTACATTCACTTTTTCATAAAATGGTACTTCAGACACCATAACTGCAGCTATTTAACAGTGTAATAGTACTCTTACTTAAGTACAAGTTTCCCACTCTACTCTTCCCACCTCTCAAGTCTACAAGTTATAAAAGCTTTATGTTAACAATATGAAATGATTTGAACACTTGTGTTTCTTGTGATACTACTTCATATGTGGTTTTGTGGTATGAATTTTGAATGATATTTATTTGTCCTTCAAATTATATAACTTTAAATTATATATCTGATGTTATGACAGTTGCTCTGTTTTGCATTTATATTTAAGTAATATTCATTTGAAGTAACTTTACTCTTACTTACTTACCTTTGACTAAAAGTAATTACTTAGATTGAGTGAAGAGAGTAGAGGACAAACAAATTGGTGAATTCAAACTGTTCATATATTTTTTTTTTTTCATCAAAATTTCAAGTCCATTTTTAGTGATCTTTAGTGTCCCTTTCATCACTCTCTATGCAGTGGGTCTTCAAAAATATCCACAGTTTTCTGGCTTGTGCTGTCCACCAGGGGGCTCCACTGAGGGTCCTCAATTTTATCCAACAGCCCCACGAGTTCCCCCTCCAGCCTGTTCACTACGTCTTCCACTGTCTGCAGAAAGACAGACAAATCAATAATACATTCACAAGTTGTACTGTGAATAATGGATTATCTGCTTATAAATAAACCAGGATTTTCAATATAAATAAAATATCCACTAAGGTGAGGTTAGAGAAGGCCACGAGACACAAATACACTCACTATTGTTTTTAATAGCTGGAAGGGTTGGGAAAGGTTCAGGAGAAAGCTTTATTCATAATTTAGGGCCTGTCGCCGCGGGATACAGAAATAACATCCTGAATATGATGAACATCTGAATCAGAATCAGAATTTTTTATATATATATTTTTTTGTCAACGAACAAAATTAATAAACTATACTTTTAATAATAATAATA
>KN486844.1:647-21800 GCA_000787095.1 Periophthalmodon schlosseri | reverse complement strand
TGTATCAGTGCTGTCATGTGGCGTGCAGCACATGTTTGTAATTTTCTGATATCTGTTTGATAAATGCTGTTTGGCCACAGTCTGCTGTGTAAAGGGGACAGCAGTTTGTTCATTGTTATGACCACAAAGTTGTGTGGCTGGAGGCCGGTCTCTTTCTTGAAGATGCAGAATCCATCTTCAAACTCTGCTATGATCATCAAAAACCCCACTCTGTTTAGTTATGGTGGCATATGAGGAAGTCAGATCCAATGAATTGAGGACGCACATTGCATCACTTCCGCGGAGACAGTGCAGTACAGAAAAACTCATTCTGTGCACCAGGCAATTGCTTAAGCATATATAGGAGTGAAATATAGTAATTTTGAGCATTTTAACTTGTGCAATGCACCTTTAAAGTCTATTCTCTGAGCCACAAGAAGTGCCAGTGCAGAGACCGAGCCAAGTCAAGACCCAAGCAGCAGCGTTCTGGATGTACTGCAGCTGTCTTAACGCTCGTTTGGAGAGGCCAGTGAACAGGCCGTTACAGAAGTCTAACCTATTGGAGACAAACGCATGATTAAGTCTCTCCAAGTCTGGTTTTGACAGTATACCTTTGATTTTTGCAATGTTTTTTAGATGGTAAAAAGCGGCACATGGTATTTGACGTGGCTGTTAAAGTTCAAGTCTGAGTCTATTATTACCCCTAGATTTCTAGCCTGATTTGAAGGTTTTAGAGAGAGAAACTGGAGGTGACTGCTGACACTTTCTTTGTTTCTGTGGGCCAAAGACGAGGGCTTTAATCTTGTGTGAGCTTAGCTGGAGAAAGTTGAGATGTTATTTTATATCAGCTGAACTTGGCGCTCATACAACAGTCTCTCAATAAAAAATCAAAGTTGAAATGACTTGTGACCCAAATCCGATGGTGTGGTGGATAAGAGAGTGGCCAGTGTCAGCAGACAGTAAGCATCGTGTCACCACTTTGTCAATAAAATCAATGCTAACTGATGCTAAGCTGCCTTACAAGCGCATCAAAAGGTCAAAGGTTATGTGAGGTTGCACTGAGGTCGAGCTGATCAACTGTGGAAGTTAAATCTGATCTGAAGAGACAGGATAACCACTCCACAGTAACACAGGGAGGACATGCACATTCCACTCAGGGAGATCTAGAGTCTAACCCACAACCTCCTCACTGAGAGGAGAAGACAGGATAAGTTTTTGAAAATAATCTTCCTGCATCTGATTTTGTGTCTTTGGTCATCAGAGGCAAAGCGTTGGCAGAATTTAATTAAGATAAGAAAGGTGTTGCTATGGAAACATGCTTAGTGTTTAAATGAACATTCAGATGAAACGACAACATTAATCTCTCCATCACAACAGACAGATTAAACCAGTGTTGCTCTTTGTTTACATACTCTTGCATTTGTAGAAGTATGACGTGTCAGATCATTAAGTACAAGTTAAATGGAGTCATTGTTTTGATGTTTAAATTTTTAAAACGACTAGAACAAATTAGGGCTGTAGTCGTCTAGTCGATTATTTGATTAGTCGGATGATGGAGTCTTTGTTTACATGTCGCACAGCAGTGCTATCACTTTAGCAGTGAAAATAAGACCGGGGCCATGAAATATCTTTTAAACTGTGAAGCAGATGTGAGTCCTGCTGTGACACTCCTCTGTGAGTTTACAGATTAAACAACAGTGTGGAGCAGCAAGGACAACAGGAGTGGAACAGGAGGCTTCAAAACTTTTGTCTCTGTCCCGGGTCCTTATTGAAGGTAAGCGCAGATTTGCTGTGAGTTTTGGAGCAGAGTTCATTCACCTTGTCTCAGAGGTGGGACCAAGTCATTTTGCAAGTCTCAAGTAAGTCTCAAGTCTTTGGCCTCAAGTCTGACTCAAGTCCCAAGTCACAGACAGGCAAGTCCAAGTCGAGTCCCAAGTCAGTGGCCCCCAAGTCGAGTCCAATTTGAGTGCAAGTTCTCTGCTTTGAGCTTGAAGTTGTTTGTCTTCAAAACCAAAGTACCAAATATAGCTTGTATTTTTGCAACTGATATGCTTTTTAAACTAAATTGTACTGCCTAAAAAAGACAATTTTTGGCTGTGTTTTCCAATGTATGCATTGTGTCACCATAGTAACTGCTGAACATTCCTCCATAGACATCCATGCAGATATGATGTAGACGTGATTTCATTGCATTTCATTTTACTGTACTTCTTTGCATTAGAGGTTAGACAAGTTGGTCTAATCATTTTGTTAGTGTTATTGTGGCATAGTGGTTAGCCCTTTGTTTTTTAGTCAGGAGGTTGTGAGATTTTGCCATAATTGTTGTGGTAGAATACAGCACCATCTGAATGAAAATAATCAAAATGAGCAGATGAGCAGAGGGAAACATAAGGGTTTAGTTCTCAGCTGCTCAGTCAGAGGACCCTTGGTGTCCATGTGGTATTTGAGTGTTCCGAAAGTTGAAGTTCTGCATGTTCTAACCCTTTGGTTCTGTTTTGTTCCACATGTTCTAAACCATGTTATAAAGTCATATTCTGGTCTTCTCTGTTCAGATCGGGACATGGTTCTCCAACAACACTCTGGCCATGAACTCCACGTCTCTGGAGCTGAACGCCTCAGAGACTCTGGCCAACAAGACGCTAATCGTCACCACCATCCTGGTAAGAGCTTTAAACTGTTAACAAGAGCTAACATGAGCTAACAGATGCTAATACACGCTAATACCATGATGACGTCATCATGATAAGAGCTAATGCAGGCTAACAGAGGCTAATACAGGCTAATATAAGCTAACAACAAGATACGCATCATTGTCATTGCCTGATTTGGAACCTAGAAAAACCTAATTTGGCAGTTTTTCAAACTGAGCATACCCAGATACTTTGACACAAGTGCTCAAATTTTTTAGATTTGTTTGATCAAATTTACTCAGAATTTAAGCTGTTTTATTGATAAATACTTGTTCAAAGTCTGTGAAAAGTATGTGTTCAATGTTAATAAATGTGAGAAAACAGAGCAGAGCTGAGTAAAGTCTGACTGCATGATTAAAACGGCTAACTTAATTGTGGTCAAATACGATCATCTTTGTTCCTGTTTCTAAGAATAAACTCAGTGAAATAGCCAAACTTTGATATGAATATTAGATTAGAGTAGATAATACTTTATTGTTTGGTTTAAAGATCCAAAATTTGTTTTGCAATGAAACAGCAGCGCCGTCACATAGACACAATAGAAGGGCATCACACAAAGACTTAAACACACAGGACAATTTAACAAAGATCGTCTTCTGCTCATCATAGCATCACTGATTTTATGGATTAAGCTCCTCATTTAACTTCAGGATAGACGGATGTATGAAGGACTGTGAGTCTGACCCTGTTAAAGCGTGGACACAGTGCCTATGCCTGGATGGTAACAGCACATATTCTGTGTTTAGAACATGGCTGGGGTCAGATATGATGTCCTTGGCCAGTCGCATGGTGTTATTATGGTGCACGGCCTCAAACAGTCCGTCCAGGGGTTGGAATATATATAAGATGAGCCATATCTGTAGCTACAGCAACAGAATACAGAATACACTCATTTAAAAGAGAAAAACAGATTCAATTAAAAAAGACCCTAAATCGGCAAGACACCTCCCTCACCATTTTGTGCATTTGTTAAACTAAGTAGGAGTGAATGAATAATGCACCACATTGTAAAGTGGCCTTTAGAGTGTTGAACGCTGCTACATTAGACTAAATGCATTATAATATAGCCTATAGTTGGCTCTGGTGATTCAGTCTGGTTGTTAGCGTTAGCATTAACATATCAACGCAGGTTTTGGCTAACTGTAGATCATAGACTGTATAAAGAAGTGAACTAAGGCAGTGTGACGTCACCCATAATGTTCGGCTCCAGTCATCATTGAGGCTAGCAGTTATAGGGGCGAATTTGGAGCCAAGTTCCATACTGTGAGTATCATAGCAACCAAAGAGCCAATCCAGAGTGAGGTGGTTGAAGGTAACGACCCTTCCCGCCCGCACTGCTGGTTTAGCAGGGAGCGGGTGCTTAGCAACTCTGTCAGTCAAACCTGTTATGAATGCTAGTAGACACCACCAGATCTGAAACATCTCTGAAAAGTAAAGAACATCACTAAACACACCTTATATTTCTTAGTCTTCCCTCTGCTCACTGCCCCATGTCCCTTCACAGGAGAGTCCCTACGTGATGAGGAAGTCCCGGTACCAGGAGTTCTCTGGGAACGACCAGTATGAAGGCTTCTGTGTGGACATGCTCCGAGAACTGTCCCAGATCCTGCGCTTCTCATTCAGGATCAAACTGGTGGACGATGGCCTCTACGGAGCTCCAGAGCCCAACGGCAGCTGGACCGGCATGGTGGGAGAGCTCATCAACAGGGTCAGTGCTAAACCGGGACTAAACCAGGTCTAAACCAGGACTAAACTGGGTCTAAACCAGGACTAAAACAGGACTAAAGTCTATGGAGCTCCAGAGCCCAATGGCATCTGGACCCCCATGATGGGAGAACTCATCAACTGGGTGAAGACTAAATCGGGACTAGACCAGGACTGAATCAGAGGTAAAACATGCTGTACAGAGCTCTAATGCTGCGTTCAAATTGTGCCATCAGGGGACATGTGTATAAGCTGGCTATGTCGCTGTTTAAGCGTTTGATGCAGCGTGTTTGAGCATTGAATCCAGAGTTGAAAATCTGAACTTTTAACAAATTTTGCTGCACGTCAACAAGTTTGTGTGTCTGCCCTCAAATGCAACACCGTCTAACTAGAGGTGAACAGGACTAAACTAGGACTGAAACAGGACTAAACCAGGATTAGACCAGGACTAAACCAGGATTGAACCAGGACTAAACCAGGAGTGAAACAGGACTAAACCAGAATTAGACCAGGACTAAACCAGGACTAAAACTGGACTGAAACAAACAACTTAACACCAGGACTGAATCATATCAAACTATAAGCTTGGTCCACATCAGCACTAAAACCCACAACCAACTTAGGACCAATTTAAATAAACAAACAAGCAAACAAATAAATACATGAATCAAGCACTCCAGCCACTAGGGGCAAACCAAGTCTTCATCTTTCAAAATGACAACACTAACAATCTCACCTGATCTGATCCTCTACATTAAAAAGGATCACTCTTTGAATGGAGCTCAGAGCTGGTGTTTTTAAAAGAAAAGTGGATTGTGTTCTTACTACAGCGTTTTTTTAAACTGGGAACAGAGCAAAGACAGAACAAAAGACTAAACAAATCCAAGGTCAAACAGGAAAAACATTTTATTTAATCAGAAAAGTGTCTCTGGAGTTTGAAATATTACAGACATTTTGAAGCACACACAGAGAGAGAGAAAGAGAGGTGAAGTAGGTCGTTACAGTGAGTCTGTATGTTGTGAGAGGGAGAGAGAGAGGGAGGAGGGGGAGAGGAAAGAGAGGACGGGAGAGAGAGAGAGGAAGGAGGGGAAGAGGGGTGAGAGACAGGGGGAGGAGGGGAAGAAGAAGGAGAGGAGGGGAGAGAGAGGGAGGGAGGAGAGGAAGAGGAAGGAGAGATTGAGAGGGAGGAGGGGAAGAGAAAGAGGGGTGAGAGTGGGAGGAGGGGTAGAGGAAGGAGAGGAGGGCAGAGAAAGAGAGAGGGGAAGTGGCAGCGAGGAGAGAGAGGTAAAGAGAGAAAGTTTGAAAAAGGTGAAGTAGGGCGTTAAAACTATAATTAGGAGTCTGTATGCTGTGAGGGGGAGAGAGGGGGTGGGGGACAGAGGAGAGAGAGGGGGAAGAGGTCGGAGAGAAGAAGGAGAAGGGGAGAGGGGGGACAAGGGCAAGGAGGGCGGGAGAGGGGTGAAAGAGGAAGGAGAGGGGGAGAGAGGAAGGAGAGAGGATGGAGACGAGGAGAGGAAGGAGAGGGTAGAGAGGGTAGAGAGGAAGAAGAAGGGGAGAGGGGGAGGGAAGGGGGGTGAAAGACAGAAAGAGAGAGGAAGGTGTGAAGTAGGTTGTTAAAAGTGTAATGAGTCTGTATGCTGTGAAGGGGAGAGAGAGGGGCAAGCGAGATAGAGAGAGTTTGAGAGAAGGAGAGAAAGAGAGTGGCAAGATAGAGGAAAGAAACAAGGGTAGAGAAAAAAGAGAACAAGAGATGGGTGAAAGGTAGGAGGGGGAAAATAAGAAAAGAGGTGAAAGAGGATGAGAGGAGGGGTTGGGGGAGATGGAGAAAGAAAGAGAGAAGAGAGGGGAGACAAACAGAGAAAGAAGAGAAGGGGAGAGAGGGTATGAGAAGGAAAGAGATGGAGAGAGAGAGTATGAGAGAGAATGAGAGAGAGGGGGGAGAAAAAGAAAAAGGAGAGAGGGGAGGGGTGAGAGAGAGGGAGGAGAGAGAGGAGGAGGAGGAGGAGAGAGAGAACTGAGAGAGAGGAGGGAGGAGAGAAAGAGAGAAGGAGGGATAGAGAGGAGAGAGTGAGGGAAAAGGAGAAAGTGAGGGAAAAGGGGAGAGGGGCTGTGTGAGAGAGAGAGATGGAGGGAGGTAAAAAGGAGAGAGAGTAATGAGAGAAAGAGAGGGGAGGAGGAGATGACGAACTTTTATTTAACTCTCTCCTAATGAGGCTCCGTCTGTCAGAGCTATTTATAGACTCAAAGTCGACTCTCAAAGTGCAGATCCACAGGAGCAGGTTTGATCATTAAGAGAAAGATTAAAGCTGCACTACGCCACTTTTTTGGAGGAGGGTCCAGTACCTGCTTGTCTCACATGCTGCTTTGTCTGTTCGGCAGTCTGGTTTAAACGTATCTATATCTGTGTGTCAAATGACGTCACCACATTCTATAGTCATGTTTTACAGATGGGGGCAGCTCAAATGAATATTGTTCAATGCAGATTTGTGTTGTAATACAGTGAGCTCTTGGGTCTAGTCACTAATAGAAATGATCAGGTTCAACATTTGTGAATTTACCTTTTGGATATTTTATGACAAAGTACAACGTAATCAACAGGGAAAACTGTCTCTTTCCTCATCTGGGTTTATGACATCATCACAGTCTAGAATCTAAAAACCACTTATAATTAATTTACTTAATTACTTGCAATTTTTTTGGCTAAAAATACTTTGGCTTGGTGGAGTTATCTGCTTGTCTCTATGGAGATTGGTAAATTTGATCCCATTTTGTGCAGCACACCAAGCAACACATCATCTCCAATTAAACAAGACTGTTACACACCCTCAATCTGAAATGTTACATGGTGTCCCTTTAAAGAGGGGGTATTTTACTTCTATGGAGTATTAACTGTTAACACAGTTGTGGGCGGAGCCTTGTACAGGATTGTAGTGCTAACCATGTTTGGGAGAGATTGCTAGATTACTCAGACATACATGGATGGAGAGGGAAGTGTCAGTGATGCAGCTCTGGATAAACAGGAGGAGGAGCGGGAGCAGTTTTATGTGGAGGGCTGATTTAGACTCTGTGTATTCAGTCCAATAGTCCTGATCCCCCCTGTGTTTATACCCCTCTCTCTTTCTCTCATCATCTTTTCTTTCTTTCTTTCTCTTGTTGTCTCTCACCACTTTCCCGCGTTCCTCTCTTCCCCCCTCTCCTTTCTCTTCTCTTCCCTCCTCTCCCTCCCCTTCTATTTTTCTCCTCCATATTTTTTTTCTCTCTTTCTCTAATCTCCCTTGGTGACGGCTTTATTCTGTTTGTCCTGATCTCCATAGCATTTATCAATATTTATTCTCTTCTCTTTATCTGCCTCTCCCTCTTTACCCCCTCCCTCTTTCCCCTCTCTCTCTCTCTCTCCTTTTGTATTTATTCTTTTTCTCCTCTTTTCTTTTCTTGCTCTTTCTCCTTTCTCCCTCTCTTTTTTTCTCTCTGTATCCGTTCTCTCCCATTTTTCTTGTCTCTCTCTTCCCTCCCTCTGTGACGGCTTTATTCACTTTGTCCTGAATAAATGAACTGGACTCTCCTCCTCCCGCTCTCTCCCTCTTTACCCCTGTCTCTCTCCTCTCTCTCTTTCTCTCCCTCTTTTCTTCCCTCTCTCTCTCCCTTCCCTCTTTTCTGACCCCCCCTTCCCCCTTCTCCTCCCTCTGTGACAGCTTTATTCACTTTGTCCTGAATAAATGAACTGGACCTCAGTCTGATGTAACTCTGTGAAACTCTGAGCTTGTTAATCCATTATCTCTTAATCACAGCTGTGTCCCCACGGCTGCTACAAGCTAATGCTAGGCTAATGCTAGGCTAACACACAGGACTAATACACAGGGCTAATACACAGGGCTAATACACAGGGCTAACGCTAGGTTAACACACATAAACCTGAACTAAAGTAATGCCACCAGTAGTGAAACAAGGTCATCAGATTGTGATTTGACAGTTTTGATTTGTTTTGGGGTTTTTTTGTGTCATGTGCCCTTCCTGTCATGACCAGCAACATTAATGCGATTGGAGTGAGCAATGAGGAGGAAGCGTTCTTGCTTAAGGACACAAAGACATAATGCAACTCAGGATTGAACCAGTGACTTTCTACATCTCTTAAAGGTGCACCAACCTGCTCATCCCCATGGGAATGTTGTGTTTCCTATAATATTGCACGGTATGGCGTTAATAAACAAGCCAGTAATGGTGCCAGGCCAGGCCAAAGGTCAGATCTGTGGAGAGGGCAAAACCCACTTGCAAGCAAGAATGCATGTTTAGCAATAAAAACACCTTTAACTGAATGAATGCAACATAAAGAAATGTAATGCCATACTGTGGAACATTCCAGGCAAATCTCCATGGAGACGGGCGGGCTGTAATAAATAGATTTGTATCCCCAGAATAACCCGGATCAGACCCTCACATGTACAGATGAGCAGATGACAGAGGCTGATCACAGACTGCAGTAATGATGACGCTCTGAAACTCTTTGAAATCGTGTCAAACGCAGAGTTGCATCAGATTTGAGCAGAAATATCTCATTTTCTCCTCTTCCTTTTACATCAAATATTCACACTGTTATTGTTACGAGAGGCCGGCCTAAGAATTCACTCCTTTCTGCTAAAGTGCATGTATTCTGCATGTCTTCTTTGTACAAGCAACTGTGCATTTGTACAGCACTTTGTCAGAAAACAGTGGTTTTGACATATTCTTTATGGTTGAGGTTACAGTGGGTCTGTGGTCCATAATGCATAGTGTCTAGAGTCTGTTTGGTCCATGTGTATAGACTATTAAAAAGTGGGCTGAGGGAGTGTGACATCACACCACAGTGGTCGGCTTCAGCCAAATGATGCCAGTCGAGGCCAGCAGTTATAGCAGCTAATCTTCAACTAAGTCCTATATTTGGAAATCCAGGTGAGCAACCAAAGATCAGGAAAGAGGTTGGTACTTGCCCCTTCCCACCTGCTTAGCCAATCAAACCTGTTGCTAACACTAGCTGGAGCGACCTCGGAGAAGGAAGGCGCTTCATTGGTCTGTTATTAATGTTCATATCTTGATTTACGGATCCTGGGGTTTTTACCCCAGGATCATATAGAGTGGGTTAATACAAACATTTTAAGACCAAAATGACAAGTCTGCCAGCAGCAGTTACAGAGAGAGGAGCCACAGTTTTTCAGTACAAAGTGAATTGGAGCCAGATTCGATGGAGCCTGAAGCGTGCCCATGATCACTTCCTGTTTGGAACGCGGCGGCTAGTGGGATAGCTATGTCCACTTATATATACAGTCTATGCTATGTTCATGTATTGTGCATGTAGTTTGAATGTGAGTCCATGCCATTTTAGTTTCTACTCTGCGGATTAATCTATCTATCTCTCTGTCTGACAGGTTAGACTGCTGCTTTCACTAAATCATAGTCTATATAATTACTGTCATTAATATCTCTTAGAAACCAGCACTACTTTTTTCAACTTTTATTTCAACTTTTCTTCACAAACTTCCACTTGGTTGCTATAAAATCATGATTTATAATTGTGTCTGATATTATCTCACCAAACTATGTCATGATTTAATATCTGTCATATGCACTTAAATCAGACCTATTCTGCAAAATGGACTTTTCAGAGCTTTTAACCATGTTATAGTTGTTTCCTTCTCATTGACTCTCTGAAGATGTATTTAGAGTGATTCATGCATGTTTGAGTAATCTTTATTCTGCTGTATTCAAGACCCCTGTTTTCAGCTCTACAGGTACACACCCACTGTGACATACTTTGTTCTCCAATTTTATTGTCTTAATTAGTGATACACGTAGGATTTGGCAGCGTTGTGTAGTCATTTTGGTACTGTGATGTGCAGCTTTCCATAGGAGGGGTCTACAGCATGCAGCGCCCTTGTTGTGATGATGTTTAAAGCAACGCCAGCTCCCATTGGGCACCATTGTTTTCTAATATGGAAGTCAGCGGACTTGTCTCTTTTATTCGGTTGTTTTAGATCAATATTGCAATTTAAAATGTCCAAATTATAACATAACAATCCACAGATGTCATAGGTTATAACTATATAGCAGACACAAGTACAATGTCTTTAATTTAACTTATGGGCAGTTTAGAACCTATCATCCGCTCTTGTGAAGCTTCCATTTTTTTGGTCCTTATTTTATATGACTTAAGTGATTCTGAATCTGAAAAATACACGTGTAATTTTTCCCTGTGTTTCTATGGAGTCTTTAATCTTTTCAATGACTCCAAACTGCTGCACAGTTACATATTGTAGATAATGACCTGTTCTCCGCTTCTACCTTCGGAGCCTTCATGCAGCTCGGCACAGAAACTTTGTGAAAATTGCGTTCATTTTTCAATGTTCAGGAGTTCATTATGTTTTAGCTGAGTGGGAAAATGGCAGCCACTTATCATGGCTCGGGGTAACAAAGACGAATGCTGCACGTTTAAGCTTTGCTAATTCTGCGCTGGCTCCCGAACAGCTCTGAAGTGTGACTGACAACTTCTGAACAATGTGATTTTTTTTCATTTTTCCCTGTGGCGCCTGAACGCAGCGGGACTCGGGCTCCTTCGGCTTTGGGTTTGTTTAATGAAATATTGATCGCTGGTGTGTAGTTGGCTGCAGTAGAATGCATTAGGTTGCACCACTACTACGCAGGTCTCTGGGGAAGGCACGCCTCCTTTTGTTTGGCCCCAGTCCTGGTCTTAGTCCTGCTCTTGATCCTGGTCTGGTCCTTGTGGGTCCAGAGGTGCTCGGTCTAACGCTTGGTCTATGTGTAGGTCTAAGCCTTGGTCTAACAGGGGTCTTTTGGGGGTTCATAAGTTGTCTATAGTTGGATGTAGTATCATGTTTATTTATGAGCTGTGGGAGTAGATACAGCTGTGCTCCATTCTGCTGAGCGACTCACACCAAACCGCTGTGTTTTAAAGCTCCTGTGTATTATATGGGGCAGTTTCTGAATCAATTATTAATAGTGGCTTCATATAGACATAGGTATCACACTGCACACATCATTTTTATATTAAATGATTTGAACATTTGGATTTCTTTAACCATACTGTTGATATGATTCATTTTTTCCTAATTTTTTTGTGTCTATTCTTTGAAACTACCAGATTTTGTGCATTATTTAATATTTAACCTAGTTGTGTGGTAGAATAGTAGTAAAAATAGTAGAACAATGTGGACAGCGGGTTGCAGGTGAATGTCTAGTGTAACAGTGAGTACCTGCACATGTACAGGACCCCACACGGCTGAAGTCTTACAGAGCCACAGAACAGGGAGAGGCTAAAAAACACCAGCCATAAATCCAGCCTCTCATCCTTCCATAAAACCAAGAGGAGGTCAAAGAATCAATATGACCCACTGCCCCTAAACCGCACACACACACACACACACACACACACACACACACACATATACTGACTAACTGACAGTAGCCTTCAAAGCCCTGTACCTGATTTTTCCCCATGTATTTGAGGAAAATGTGTCTTACTCCAGGACAGATATACTGTATAAGCAGCTCTTGAGGTCAAAATAAGTCCACTGTGTACTGTCTGCATCTAATTATAAAGTTTTTTCTTGTCTGAGAAGCATGTTTAGCATGCTAGGTGTTGTTACTGTGTTTACTGTGATGGCAGAACTCTGCTCTGAGAGTTGTGAAAAGCTCTTATAAACTCATCACGGTGAGTAATTTGGATGATCAGAATGCATAAGGTAAGTGAGGAATAACTTTGGATCACTGCAAACCGTTTAAACAGTTTTTCACGTTTGTGAGACATGTACAGCATCTGTATCCAGAATCACTGCTTGCCTAACCTTAACCTAAACTCTAACCATAACCTATTTGAACCTAGATCTGAACTTTAAACCATGTTGTTGATCTAATAATAAAGGATTTGCATCATGAACCTGATTTTATCCCCATAAGAGACTGTGAGACTAGTGCTGTCATAAACTAAAATGTCAAACTCAATAAATGTCAAACTCAATTTTGATACTAAGGAATAGACTTGATACTCAATACAGTTTCCGATACCACAATGATAATAAAAAGCACTCTTTATTTAGACAATAGAATGTGATTTTCCACATTAAATGGACTTTGTTTTCTATTCCATGTGGCCTTATATCTGTGTAATCCCTCAGTGTCCAGTAGGTTCCATAGTGGTCCATGGCCGTATACTAGTCTATGTGTCTTATACTTGTGAAAGATACAGCTCAAGATCATTCTAAAGATATTCAGGAAAGGTTCATTTCTGTCTTGTGAATGTGCCTTCTTTAGTATCAATACCTGCTCAAATGAGTATCTAATATCAATACCAGTTTTGGAATTGGTTAATATCTGATTTTTGATACTTTTGATACTAAACCCTACAAGAGAGGCGAGCCCCCTTGATGTGAGTGTGTACAGATTTCAGTCCCCAGACTGTAATCAAAACCCGCCCACACACATTCTTTATGTTCCCCTGGAGGCTGCCAGTGGAACTACACCTCATTACCGCCTCCTCTCATGTCTCTGTCTCTTACCTGCAGTGGATGCAGCATGAGCAGAGAGGACTGTCGTGAGATTTGAGGCGAAAAACAAACCAGAATCCATCTCTGAAAGCTTCTCCTGATCCTCTGGGGTTTGCACAATGTTTGGTGTGAGGAAGAGTGTGGGGATTTATAGACAACATGAAAGGAAAAAAAAACAAAAAAAACAATGTAAATCATACAATAATGCATCAAGCTGGGTACTTGACATTTGAGGGTGTAACGCCTTTTTCTGTCCTGCCGTGTGACACGCCTTTGTAGCAAAGACGATTTAGAAAAACAAATCAGCTCAACAATTGCAAAGAGGCCTTTTCACAAGCATTACATCATTTTTTTATTTTTTTATTTTTTTTATGTAACTCTTTTAATTTGAGACATTTTAACAAGCCCTTCGGTGTGACCTCTCCTGTCACCCCACTGGATACTCACTACAAATCTGCCATGTTAAATATTCTATTAAATGACTTAATATGTCTATAGTGCTACTTTGTCCCATTGTAAAGAATATCATTTTAACAAATGGAATGTTATTTTTCTCAGGAAATATAGTTGTCACTCCATAGGACATCAAAAGACGCATGTTCAAAGTTTTTCAGAAAAGTTGGATTTTATGAAAATAAGAAAATTATAATGATTCATTTGTACCTGTATCTTAAACCCTTAATCCCAGAGCACCCCCTGGAGCATACATGCCGAGCTCCTGGGTTTTGTGTAACTGTCTTTTTAAGTATGTGATTTTTCATGTCACACCGCAGGACATCCTTTAGATTACAGCATTAAACGGCTTATATGTTTTTTAGATTGAAAGTCGTAGGTGTAGTTTTATTAAATAATGTACACATGCTTCCCTTCATGGCAACACCTTTCTGAGCTGTCTCTGACACAAGAAACTCATTCTAGAGTTTTAAAAAGAAAAGCGTCACTGTCACACTGCAGGTAGTAGCTATTAAGCTTAATAAACTTTTTGTTCATTATGAATTAGGCATTTGTTCATGTTTATTAAAGTGTAGTTATTAGAAAGTGTTACAGGACTATACTGGAACTAACTACTGAACGGTTCCTCTTGTTGATGTATTTATTTGTTTATTTCTCCATTTGTTGACAGAAAGCAGACCTGGCTGTAGCCGGATTCACCATCACCTCAGAGAGAGAGAAAGTCATCGATTTCTCCAAACCTTTTATGACCCTTGGCATCAGCATCCTCTACAGAGTCCACATGGTACAGTACTGACACTACAGAGTCCACATGGTACAATACTGACACTATAGAGTCCACATGGTACAGTACTGACACTACAGAGTCCATATGGTACAGTACTCTACAGAGGCCAAATGGTAAAGACATTTAGAGACACGACTGCACATATTAAGATATAAAAATATATTAAATCAAGATTCAATCATTTGATCAATGGCTGTTTTAAAGAAGAAGTCTACAGCCAGTCCTCTGTCAGTAAAAGACTGTGGATTGGAGCAGACGCAAGACTAAGGGGTGGTTGAAGGACAACAAAAAGGAAATATCTGTAAGATGGTTACAGATATTGGTTTAAAATGTTATTACAATCATAACTGACCCTGGGAGTGTTTTATACTGAGTAGCCCATCTGGATCTGGCAACCCATTTATAATATCTATTATTACAGGAATATATTATCTTTCAGTGGGAATACTAAATTGCTTATTGTTACTAAAGTAAAGGATGAAATGTGATGTGACCAGGGGGTTTTGTTTTTCTGACTGGATTAGTTGTTTTTGTTCAGAGGAATTGTTGTAAAAGCTTCATCTATCTCAGCTGTTCGGTCTGTTCCCCATTTCTAATAACAAACTGCATCTTCCTCTGTACCGCTCCCTCGCCTCCTCTGCGTCCTCACCTCCTCTGCACCCTTCCCTCCTCTGTACCCGCTACTCCTCTGCACTCTACCCTCCTCTGCACCCCTACCCCTCTGCACCCACACCTCCTCTGCACCCTGCTCTCCCTCTGCATCACTCCTCCTCTTCTCTTTCTCTTTTCCTGTCTTTCTTCCCTCACTCTTCTATCATCTCTCTCTCGCTTGTCCTTCTCTCTCTTTCTCTCTCACCTCTGTTTGTCTGTCTCTCCCTCTCCTCCTTGTTCTATTGTTTTATTTTTGTGGAGTGAAACTTGCTGAGGTCAAACTGTGACTTTACAATGAAAGCGGTTGCAAAAGTGTGTTGTGTCTGGGAGCATCAGAGTGAAGGAGGAGAGAGGCAAGAAAAGAGAGAAGGAGGGGGGAGGAGGAGAGCAGGAGGAGGAGGTGACAGAATCCACAGTTTGATAAATGTGAGTTTTGGGGCTCGGGGGTAGATCACTGGCTCTGTGCCGCGTGACGGAAATTTAAAGATGGTCGCTTCCTGTGCAGCGCTGCCAGGCCGAAAGATGAAATGAAAAAAAAGAGAGAGAGTAGGAGAGATGGAAGAGGAGGAAGAGAGAGGTAGGACAGCCGAGGTTAATGTAGAAATGATGGACATAAATCACTTTGCTCCGGAGTCATGTGTTCTCTCTCCTCCCTTTCTGTCTTTCCTCTCACCCTTTCTCTCTCCTCTCTTCCCCTCTCTTTCACTCCTCTCTCTCTCTCTTGCTCTCTCTCCCCCCTCTCCTCTCTCTTGCATCTTTCTCTCTGTCTCTCCCCTTTCTCTCTCCTCCCCTTCTCCCTTTCTTTGCATTCTTTCTATCTAGTTCTTTCTCTCTCATTCTCTCCCTCTCCTCTCTCTCCCTTCTCTCTCTCTCCCTCTCTCCCCCTCCCTATCTCCCCTTCTCTCTCTTTCTCTCTCCCTCCCTTCTTCCTTTCCTCTTTCTTTCTCTCTCTCACTCCTTCTCTCTCTCCCCCTTTCCTCTCTTCCTCTCTGTCCCTCCTCTCTCATCTCTCCCCTTGTCTCCCACTCGCTCCTCTCTCTCTCTCCACTACCCCCTCTCCTTCTCTTTCTCTCCCTCTCTCTCCTCTCTCTCATCTCTCCCTCTCTCTCTCTCTCTCTCTTTATCTCTCCTCTCTCTCCTCTCTCTCTCTTTCTTCTCTCTCTCATCTCTCCCTCTCTCAGCTGGACTCTTTCAGATGGACACATTTGGATGAGAGCTTGTATATATGTTATATAATGTTTATATTTTGACAGAGAGGTGAGACTAATGTCAAAAGCGGTGCTCTGTCGGATGTTTTTATGGGACTGAAGTGTCTCTCCACAGGTGGTCTCACACTCAGATCAGGCTCTGGCTTTGGGATTCAGTTACATCTGTTTTATTTCCCTTCTCTCCAGCTGCTCTGTTGTTAGTGCTGCTTATACAAACCAGACAAGGATTTTCATTTTATTAAATCTGGCTTGAGTGAAATGGGCGGATTAAACTCTTCTTATTGTTCGAACTTGGCACATCACAGCTTCAGTAAAATGTCAGACCCAATATGAACTCAGTGTAAACACTAAACATATTGGTCCAAAATGAACCACTGTAATTCTGCCATATTAGAATAGACAGGCTGTGAGACATGATGCTTCTTTATGGCTGTATTTTACTTTTTATTCGATACAAATCAATACTAAAGATTTCCATGCATGTACCTGGTATGGTATTCCAAAATATTTGAGGGCGGCATAACTGACTTTGTTACTATGTTTTGAAAGTAACAGCTCTGAAAATGGTGTCCATGATGGCACACATTTATGTATCTATTTGTTATTTGACAGGGACAGTGTACATTCATAAACATTACTTTAAATTGACCAGAATTAGCCAAAAAAGTATTTGTCATTTGCTGTTGTTATACCCCTTTACCAAAATCTGTGAGGATATTTGAGGGCAGCATAACTGGCTAATGCTGCCTGACTATTTTTAACATTAAAAGGTCTCAAAATGGCATCCATGTGACTGAATATTATTAAAGAATATTGTTAAAAACATAATAACAAAATAACATATTTAGATCACCATGTTACCGTTTATTGTTCTAAAATGCGATATTTACTGAAAACAACGTATTAACATGTTTTATAAGTTTCACTTTCATTTTTGACACTCTGAGTTTCCCCTCCCTTTGCTCCCTGTCACGCCCCCTCAGAGCACCATCACAACACAATCAGCGTGCATCCACTAATGGAACTACTGCACATCGCATCAGCTTTGTCAAGTTGTTTCTACAGTTTTTGTATCATGTTTTTGTATATTTATGGAGAACTGTCATGTGGGAGCATGGGTGACGTAGGCTTGTGGCGCGGAGCATTGAACAGAATCTTACAGCTAACCATGAGGAGGGTTCGAACAGGGCCGGGAGAGAGCAAAATCGCAAAATTACTGAAGCATGCATGGATGACATCTAAAATCTCTTCAGACATGTTTTTAGCGAGGGAACAACATTATAACATGGTAGAAAGCTTTAAAAATCGAATTCACATAATGCCCCCTCTTTAATAGTTGAAGAGTGTGAACAGTTCTTGTGTGGAATGGATCCTTGTTCATAGAGGATGCTCTCCTACATGCCCTGTGTCAACGTTATGTTACTGTATACACACTTAATGGTTTGGTTTTCTATTGACTCCACATGTGTAATTCTGCATACAAAAGTACTATAGGGACATATATGATGTGTTGTGCAGATGAGCCTGCAGCTGGTGAAGAGCCTATTGTGTATTCTTCTTAATTTCTCCTCATTTAATTTAATCACTTTAAAGCTCTTAGTAAAACCATCAGAACAATATTGTGGCATGTGTTAATCCTCTAGTGTAACATGTGTGAAAACCACGTTAGCCTGATTGTTAACGCAGGACTCGGTCGCACAGTGACCAAATCCGACAAAATGACCCCATAAGTTTAACTAAAGTGACAGGCAGCAGCTGTGAGTCCTATGCGCACTCAATCAAACTCACCTAAAACCCTACAGCTGTTCAGTCCACGCGTCTCGGCACATTAGCTGACGACAGGGCATCTGACGGACACTTCATCCTGAAAGACACACTTTAGAAAATGAACTGAGTGCAAAGAGGCGCGCACGGGGCCAGGGGCGTGCACGGGGGCCAGGGGAGTGCACGTAAAGAGCCGAGTGCTGGTACCGGACAATGGCTGCAGGTGAAGCAGAGCTGGACATGAGCAGAATACTGATGAGACACGTAATATAAAAGCCATACACGACCGGATATTATTTATTTAGAGGCTTAGGAGAGAGTGGGCCCATGTTAGATTTTATAGAGATAAAGTTACAGACTGAGAGGGTGAATATATGGTACAGAAGAGGGACACTGAGTATATGGTACAGAGGAGGGATGGTGAATATATGACACAGAGGAGGGACAGTGAACATATGATACAGAGGAGGGACAGTAAACATATGGTACAGAGGAGGCACAGTGAGTATATGGTACAAAGGGGGGATGGTGAATATATGGTACAGAGGAGGGACGGTGAATATATGGTACAGAGGTGGAGAGTATTTGTGAAAAAGTATGCAAGTTACTGAGAGCAGAGGATGGTTAAATGGTGCAGAGGATGAGCAGAAGTCTGAATGCTTGTGTCAGGTCGTTAGATCCTGCTGGTATAGTAGAGGGTTAGTGCAGGTTTAATCAGATGATAAAAGTTGCTGCGTTGGCTGCATGTGTCCTTCTCAGAGGAGAGGGTCAGTCGGTGCAGAGGATGTTCAGCTGGTGCAGAGGAGGGTAGGATAATGCAGAGACTGTTCAGGTGGAGCAGAGGAGGTTAGTGCAGGTTTAATGAGATGGTGTCTTCTCTTGTCTCAGAGGAGAGGGTCAAATGGTGCAGAGGATGGTGTAGGATGGTGCAGAGGAAACTCAGGTGGTGCAGAGGATGTTCAGGTGGAGCAGAGGGGGGCCAGATTGTGCAGAGAAATTAGTGGATATTTAATGTGATGATTAAAGTTGCTGTGTCAGCTTTGCGTGTCCTTCCAAGAGGAGAGAGTCAATTGGTGCAGAGGAGGTTTAGATGGTACAGAGGACAGGGTCACATGGTGCAGAGGATGCTCAGGTGGTGCAGATGATCCTCTGGTGGTGCAGAGGAGTCACTGGAGGTTTAATGAGATGATAAAAAGTTGCTGCATTGGCTCTGCGTGTCCTTCCTAGAGGAGAGGGTCAGATGGTGCAGAGGATGCTCAGGTGGTGCAAAGGATGGTTCAGATGGTGCAGAGGATTCTCAGTGGTGCAGAGGAGGTTAGTAGAGGTTTAATGAGATGATAAAAGTTGCTGCGTCAGCTCTATGTGTGTCCTTCCCAGAGGAGAGAGTGAAACTCGGACCAGAGCCAAAGACACGCCTCCAAAGACACGCCTCCAAAGACACATCTCCAAAGACACGCCCCCCAAACCACATTTGTGTTACTGCAACAGGAACATAAACAGGAGCTTATCTTGTGTAGTTTATTATTGCTTAAAGGGACCTTGTTACGCTGAGTTCTTTAGTCAAAGAGAAAACATTTTGTTCCACCTTGTGATGTCATATGATAATACAGAACATGCTCCAATGTGTTTTTAAACTCCATACACCTTCACTAGAATTATTTGTATAATTTCAGCTCTGGAATTGCCCATCTCTACTGAACTAAAGGTAAAAGGAGCTGTTAACTTGAAAACTACTGCTTCGTCACATCACAAGGTGGAGCTTTGGAGAAGTTACTCAAACACGTGTGAATGAAACAAAACATAACTCCAGGTATGTTTTTGATGAGGTAACAACATTATAATGGCTTAAATCTTGTCTTATTTTACAAAACAAACACTACAAACACTTTAAGACAGAAACTGGTTGACCAAAGGATAAAAACTCCAGACCATAAACAAAGTAATGTGGTCTACTCCATTCAGTGTAGTGAAGAGTGCAGTGAGCAGAAGAGTGCAGTGAGCGTTACATGGAAAAAACAAACCAGCCACTCCATAAGAGAATGTACCAACACCATCGCGAGAACAGCTTGGGACCCCAATACATGCCGTACATCTCCATTTCAAAGCCACTAACCACTCCTTTGAATACAGTGAGGTACGTATCTTAGCCAAAGAAAATAAATGGTTTGAGAGGGGAGTTAAAGAGGCAATTTTTATTAGGAAGGACAATCCATCTTTAAACAGGAATGGGGGCCATAGACATAATTTATCTCTTATTGTTTATTTATTATGTCTAAGCCCTCCATTCCTGTTTAAAGATGGATTGTCTTTCCTAACAAAAATTGCCTCTTTAACTTCCCTCTCAAACCATTTATTTTCTTTGGCTAAGATCTGAATGGGGGGCTTAGACATAATTTATCACCTATTTATAACTCCATCTGCAGACCTAAATCTAAACAAGGAAAACAATGGGGCTAGACAGTATGCTAATAGCCAGTATGCTAATAGTTGTGAGAGCACCAATTAGGGGCCTGAACAATTATGCAAAATATGACTCAGGCACAATTCACACTCAGTGTAGCTCATTAGACCTAGCTAACAAACAGAAACTGTAAACAAATAGGTGTGTTAGTTTCAGTGTAGTTAGCTTCTCCCTTCAGACAGATATAAGGCAGTGTCCACCAGTAATCTGACCTGAAGAAGCAGCTTGGATGAGTAGTGGAACTCTTAAACTTTTGTCAAGTTGATAGAATAGAATTTTCTTGTGCTATTAACATGGCTTAAAGCTCACAAGAGTCAATTTTTCATCTACCAACAGCATAATAATTTTGCACTTGTAAAAGAATAAAAAAGACAATCCCATCCTTAAATCTTAATAGTACAGTTATTATAATTGGACCAAATGGACTAACTTCATATAGGCTTTTCACAAAACATTTCACATTCTCTCTAAATGTTCCAGGGTTTTGTACGACGTTGTTTTCTATTTTCCTCCCGTGGACCCACCACCTACGGGACGATCACGTGAGGGGCTGGTGCAAAGAGATCTGGGCGGAAGTCGAAGGCAGGGGCCTCGACGACTGGATCTCCGAACATGGAGATTGGCTCTGGGGACATGGAATGTCACCTCACTGGGGGGGAAGGAGCCTGAGCTTGTGCGGGAGGTTGAGTGTTACCGACTAGAAATAGTTGGCCTCATCCCCACACATAGTGTGGGCTCTGGAACCCAACTCCTTGAGAGGGGCTGGACTCTCCATTTCTCTGGCGTTGCCTGCGGGGAGAGGCAGCGAGCTGGTGTGTGCTTGCTTATTGCCCCATAGCTCAGCCGCCACGTGTTAGATGTCACCCCAGTGAATGAGAGAGTCGCATCCCTGCGCCTTCGGGTCGGGGACAGGTCTCTCACTGTT
>KN486843.1:21143-35507 GCA_000787095.1 Periophthalmodon schlosseri | reverse complement strand
CATAGGCCTAACATTTTGTAAGACTGGAGTCCACGGCTAAAGAAAATGAAGTTCAACACGGGTTGGTTTGTACATTTAATTATTTAATTATAGGATAACTTAAATTTTCTCCCTCCTCTGGTCCATATGCCATAGCGAGAATCATGTGGTTTCCTGAAGGTTAGAATGTACATAGGTTAGGGGAATGTTTTAGGGAATGTTTAGGGAATGTTTAGGGAATGTTCTGGGAATGTTCTGGGAATGTTCTGGGAAGATTTCCTGAAGGTTACAACTTAAGTTATGTTAGGGGAATGTTCAGAGAACCTTAAGGGAACATTAGGAGTAAGCAAAAATAACATTGCACAACTGTCAAAAAACTTTCAAAATTAACCTCAAAACAACCAAAAGTAACCGTCAGGAAGCGTTTTGCTAACCTAAAAATAATCTTTCGAGAACGTTCTGGGAACCAAAAATTGTTAGCTGGGATGTGCCCGGGAGGGGTTTGGAGCGTCAGTAACCGTGCTTGCCGAGGGGTGAATTTAGGGTTGCCATCCCAGATATAAACGTGTGGGTATATAGGCTATTTTAAAACTAAAGACTTCACACTGGGATGTCCGTGCACCGTCCAGATGCCCTCCCTGCAGCAGAGCAGAGCCCCTCGCTCACTCCCTGTATCAGCTCAGCCCTCCTCTACAGTTTGGTATGATCTGGACCTATACAAAAGCTGGTCATTCACATGAAGCTGGTTGCAGCACTATCCTAAAGTCTTACCCTGTGTGCAGTCCTAATGCTGCGAGTTGAAGACCGAAAGAGCACGAGGATGTGAGGAAATCCATTTCATGACTTAATTATTTCCATTGTTAGCATGAAGTTAGTCACCAGTAGGTAGGCTACCATCAGAACCATAGACAATTCTGCACTAAGCCAGGGAGCAGGCTGAACCTCACACAGATGGGGACAGTGGTGCTGGCTCAGGGTTGACAGCTCGGGGTTGTGACAGAGCAGAGCGGAGGAGACGCACATGTGCTGCCCTCTTGGCATCAGCGGTCAGCAAAACTTTGTAAAGTGGCTCAAGAGACGTAGTGCACATCAGCACTGCTCTGTTACATCCTGCTCTGCAGGTTCATGGCATGGCACCTCCTTTTATGAGTGCACCCCGCAGCCCCGTAACCTCCTATCTCAAAGGCGCCAGTCCCTTGGGTGCAGTGCCTTGGCCCAGAGCACCCACACAAATCTCTGATAAAATCTCATATTAAGTCCATTTAGCACGCGCTTACAAAGGAACTATCTCTCCCTCCTCAGCACAGATCTGTCATATCAGTCACTTGTGCGGGGCAAATGCAGGTCGTGCAGTCCCCCTCCCCGTGTGTTAATGGTTTAATCCATGCGCAAAGCAGTAAAATCAGAAACAAAACGTTATATGATAATAAACATATTCCCTAATCCGCAAGATAACCCTGTTTGGAACCAAATGCAGTGAACTCCCATGAGACAAGAATTTGGGCGCTCAGCAGAACGTAGCAGTGGAAACTCATGCCGCTGGTGAGAGAAACAGGAGTGGACCGGTTTGCTGTGTTATGGGAGGCAAAAGAATGGAGGAACAGAGAAAACTGAAAAGGTTCACGTGTGTGCGCATGCACGGTCCTACAGAGATGCTTGAGAGGTGTGCACGTGTGCATGGAGTGTTCGGAACACAGGTCCAGTCAGTTCTGTCACGGGCCATCCAAAATTATAATCCTGGCAGCACTATTGGTGTATACTACTGGGCTTAGAACCCGTTTTATTGTACTGTATTTTTTGTCCTCCTCCACTACCTGTAATGAGGCAACGATTACCCATGCTGGCAGTGATTTTAAAGGCCACAGTGGTCACAGATTAGTTCAGATGCCATCACCATATATGTAATTGTACCATGCCACTTCAGCTGCCAGCGGCCAAGTACAGCCTCTTTACACCAACGTTAACGTTGTGTAGGTAGCGGGAGTCCAACCTGGACACGCCCTCTTGTTAGCGCTACTGCTCCGTTAAAACCGGGGGCAAGATACGGCCCCTTATATTAAATAGTACATTTCACGGTCAAAATGAAAAATGGCATATTCACATTTAGACGCCAGAAGACAGCTAAGGCACTTCAATTCAAAGCCATTCTTGAATTGAACTGTTCAGTGATAAATGACAATAATGTATTCCCTTCTTTCACTATTTGAACTAAATGAATGCCAAAAGAAGAATAAATATGTCTAGGTTTGTGGCTTGTGCTGTCTCTGAGCATTTAGCTTACACAACTGAAGCTGAAGGACCTTCCAAAGGATCCTCTTGACGTCATGACAAAATCCTCAGACTGGCTCTAACTACACAAACAACATTTTAAGCATTGTACAAACTGAAAAGAGTAACACTTTGGCTTTAGGGCTAACATTAGGTTAATTACAAATGTATCCCATAACAACCATATTCTGTGTGCATGCTTTCAACACAGATAAGATAAATGAGACTTCAATTTCAAAGAGAAAAAAAGAGATTAAAGATACAGGCCAAATTAAGTAATTAAGTAAAGCAGTTAAAGAAGGGTTCCCCATCACTTCACATTTAATTTACTTATGGGAAATTAAATCACGGGTGCCTTATATGGTGACACTGGCTTAGCGATCACAATCCTGGATTCAAACTTTTTTTTTTTTGCAGCTTGTATTTGTGATGGGTGTGAATCAGATATATTTAATTTCTATAACATATAATTGTTTACTCTTTAGCTCACAGCCAGCACTGTGTGCAGGCATCTTTCTATACATATCTATTTTCTGTTATACTTCAAACTGTTTATGAGCAGAGCCTTGTCATAATTTTTATCATAAAAAGTTAGTTAAGAATAGGGTAATTACGTACAGTTAGCCATCTGCATTTATGACACTCTTAATAACACAAAACTACAATATCCTCATTTCAAAAGAGTTTACTTTTTTTCTATGATTCTGTATAAATAATCCCGGAGTCGGAAACTGTGCTGCCACTGACAGTTTTGCTTCCCTTCAAGAGAATGCTGCAATCCCTCGACATAGCCACGTTTAAGTGCATCAACTGAGCAAAACCCATCAAAAAAACTATACAAGGAACAGTGGGTGGTCATTTGTCCATTGACATTTACGGACATTTCTGACCTAATTCTGCAACACAGTAATAACCTTCCTCTGCAACCCAGTCAGCTTCAGAGTCACCCTGAAGGTAAAATTTAATAGCCAAAGTTTGGCAAAAACAGTTTCTTGGCCACCTTTTTTATAATGTCATTGTATTATGTTGGGCTGGGTCCATGTCTCAGAAACAACCCATTAACAGCTCTCCAGAAAAACGGCCATGGACGCAGATTTAATACAGCAAGCACTTGGCCTATTATGCTGTTAACCCCCTGCCAAATACACAACACTGCTTTCTAATATTCTGTTTTCATTAACAAACTGTATAGATTTCTCTTCAAATTTAAAGAAATTACATTTTCTCTGAGACGGTCAGGTTGGCACAGAATGTGGTTGGTTGTGTGGGATGAAGAAGAAAGAAAATACTTTTGGAATGGGAAGGACAATATATGATCCAAAACAGGATATGTAAACCGATAGCTGGATACATTTTTAGATAATGTCTTCTTAACTGTTTTTTTTTTTTTTTTAAGACTCACCTGATGTCTACTTGCACACTTTCCAACTTAGCCTATGGAGACAAAACGTAAAACAATCACAGCAACACATGACGGCATCTCTGTCATAACATGGTGATCTCCTTAATTATGTATTAAACATATTTCCACAAAAATTATTTATTTGGCATCACTGTGTACTAGCCTCTGAATTGAAAAGAACCAATGATGTTACCTTTTTGTGAACTTTTCCATTTTCAATTTTCTCATGAGGGTTAGCTGAATTTGCACTGAGAGAGGAACATAAAGATAACTTGTTAGAATTTGTGTCGCAAGTCTATACTAAAACTGGTTTGCAAAAATGCTAAATAGGTAGAAATCATCAGCACCAAGTTTTAGCACAGAAATACTTGTTATAATACTAAATGTATGCTTAACAAAGCATAAAAGGCATCTAATTTAATTTAAAAAATAAATAAATAAATAAATTCTTCCAACTTTTGTACTCACAAAGCTCCATTTTTAAATAATAAAACCAAATTTTTATCCAATCAGAGCAAGCAAATAGCAAGCACATTTTTTAAAATAAACAGTATAATTAAAGGGCATGAGTTGCAAAAAATACAGCTAAACAAACCAAGTTTTCCATAGGAGCTGCGTATTCAAATTTGCACAGCTCAAATTTTATCTTATTACAAAAGAAATAGTAAAAACCTCACCATACTATACAATACATACTACAATATATACTGAGCCCCAAAATGTATTGTTCCAGGTATGATTTAATGAACTATAAGTCGATATAATAGCCTAATTATTGTGACAAGCCTACAAGCACAGCATCACCCATGCTTTTGATACAGTTTCCAGGAGGTTTTCCAGTCGCTGTTAAATTCCCAAGAAACTAGGGATGCACCGATCCAGCATTTTCAGTTCTGATACCGATAAGTATCTGCTGATACCCGGTATTAACGGATACCAGTGTAGGGACTAAAAATGGCTCTTAATTCCTTAAAACACTGTAGACTTACTGCACAAGAGATCCAAATGTGTTATGCAACTGTTATTCATCCTTCAAATAACTACTGAACAGCTTCTTACGAATAAAGGTTCAAACATTATGTGACGTTCTAGACCAAAATCAGCATGTGAATAGTCTTGCATTCAATTAAACACCCAACCAGGACATCGGTTTAAGCGATATCATGGAACCGATACCCGATGCAGCTCATTTTTCAGTATCGGCACGGATATTCGATACCAGTATCGGTACATCCCTACAAGAAACTCTGGGCCATGGCAGAAACAGTCATCAAGGGGCCTCTTTTTGAATAAATAGCACTTGGCCGATAATTGATGCACTCGTGAGTATGCAGTGGCTAAACACCTGTTAGCAATTCATTTTCCCATCAGTGGTTTTTAATTCCGGCCCTCTCACCTGTCCCCGGTTGAGTCTCCCCCTGCGCCGGCGCTTTCATGACCGCTCAGCTTTTTCAATTTTGACGATTTCTGCTTGATCTTCTCTTCTCCCTTTGAGTTTTTCTCTCGTCCCATGTCTGTAAAACAAAAAAAACATACATAATTTCGGTTTAAATTACAATCGCAACAACCGTGTATGTTTGAGGGATCAGTGCATTTACCTGAGAATTAACGTTAGCTCCTTTGGTAGCTAAAGGGCTAAAAACACGTGACTGAAATAAAGAGCAAACACAAATGCAGTTGTGCTGTGCAGTCGTGTGGTGAATAAAATGTGCGTCGGTTGTCAGAAAACGCACAAAAATGAAATCTTATAGACCTTGCTCACCTCCGGCTCGTCTTTGCTAACAGCGCGCGCCGTGTTTTTTTGGCTAACGATCACCGGCCTCTGATTGGCTGAAGAAGTTGCCAGATTTCCAAAGTCTGAATTTTACCATCAATGCATCTAAAACTAATGATAACTAAGCTATGTGTGTCAAATTACATGCGAGCTAAACATAACCACAGTAATACGTGCGAGGCATTTAAGCTACGTTAACTAACTAAACTTAACCGTTTATTTCATGAGGGGCTCCCAAGATTTGCGTTCTTTTGATTCGGACCCAGACCACAGTACAATTTTTAAACTGAACTGAAACAAGAAGAGTGATCCTTCTTTTACACGCACACACTAAATTATCTATGTGATGTGAATAATTTTGTAATAATAATAATTGAAGGAGCGCTTATGTGGGTAACTGTCCCTTTAAGAAACCCGGAAGTTATTCAATTCTCTGTTTTGGTGTCGCTGTTCTGCTTTTGGCTGTAGCGATGATACCCCAACGCCTTATCTTTGCTTTTCGTAGTAGTACAAGGTGTTGGCGACATCGGACAGCTTTCGTGGAGGCCCGGGAGCGTGGCGGCTGGCGCTGCTTCTCGACACCGGTTTGTGACGGCGGTTCCCCGGTCATGGAGGAGATACTGGCCCGGGTGGTTGCACCTTTACCCACGTACGAGACCAGAGACAAGGCGCCCCCTCCACCTGAATCCAACAGTCTGGAGTTTATGCATTTCTACAAAAGTTTGGACAAGGAAGAGAAGCTCAGTTTACTCACAAAACTATCACAAGACTTTGGTGTTGATCACAAAAGTGTATCTGAGCTCGCTGTTAAGCTTTTGGACACTCAACTTCGAGATTTAGCAACCATTTTGCAAGCTGAAGACAGGCTACGTTACAGTCTAATCCCTCGTTACAGACAGTTACTCAGCCATATCAGTAGAGTCGAAGGGGGAGTCAAGTTTTTGGTGGACCTTCGCACCGATCTGTTGGAAATAATTTCATCTAAAGCGAGCGACAGCCCGCAAATAAGGGTAATGAATGTGTTTGTTTACAATTTCTACGGATGCTCGTGTGTATCAAGAAAGGCCATTTGGTTTTAGTGTCAATCAACAACAATTACTTAAAATGTATATATTATAATGGTTATTAAAGGAGAATGAAATTGATCAGCTGAAATTCTGACCCCAAACCACTGCACCCTTCTTTGCAGCCTGTCCCGTGACTCATATCTTCACATCTTAAGTGACATTGACCCTTCACCTAGTTTCACTTTACAGTACAGGGTTACCAGTGTATTTTAAGCAACCCGTCCTCAAAGCTTACATTTTCCATGAGGTAGATTCGTGGCATCAGAGGCAAAAAACAGAATGGATTTTTGTCAGATCTAGTTTAGGTCATTCTACTTAAAACGAATCAATAGACTTCACAACAACTCATAGGAGACCAAAATGTTTTAGCCAACAGTAAATGCAGAGCAACACTTTATAAGTCTTACAAGCAACTTTAGACAACTTGCACAAACCAATTCCCATCCTAATATTATAATTATTTCTGAGCCTAGAGGTATTTCTGTTGTGAAATATTGGTCAGCTCAGCCTGTACTTTTTATTGTTGGCACTTTGCATTTTTAGATTGCTGTGGTGTTCATAATCATTGTATTATTTGGCTTTTCAGCTCTGTTTACACTTGGGGCCATCACTGTATCCTTTTAAGCATGCACGTTGTATTCAGAGAGTGCCTTTGTTTGTGTGAAACCTGCTGTGGAGATGGTCACTGTGCACAGGACTCATAAGTGACAATCATATTAGGCAATTGTCCAGTACAATATTAATATGCTAATTTCATTTAAACTGCCTGACTGTGCAATCACGCAGTAATCCAAAGAATTTGCGTACCGAATAGAGAAATGCAGATTATTTTTGAACGACTTGCTTACAATGGCTTGGTTTGATTATCACCAGAACTTCAATCGTACTGCACATGGCATTATTCATATTTGTAGCTCTTCTGTCTAGTTTCTGTTTCTTTTTTTCTGAAGTATACATTTGTTTTATGTATTTATTGGCTGTATATGGTTACAAATTATGCTGTGCATCTATTGGGTAATAATTCATCTGTGGTTTGAATTAATTATTAACCCCTTTTTCTAGCAATTCTTTTATTCTCTTATAAATAATTTTTCATAATACTGAGCTTGCTGTATTGCTCTATATACATTGTACGGTTGCCAAGAAAGCGTAAAGCTATGTTTAATCAGTTTCCTATCTGAGCAATGTGCATTTCTATCCTAGTGGGGCAAAGGTATTGGCACAGCCGCTGTTGCTCCAAATAGCAGCTACATACCATTGTTCTATTCCACATACAAGAATACAACTGCCTCCATTTTCTTTTCACAACTGAGCAGTTAACATTTATTTTCTTTCCATTTTCCTTCTGATTCTGTGCAACCACGCTTAGAATGCTAGACCGTAGCATTTCAAAAGACTTCTTCCATCTTCGGAGAGGTCAAAGTAATGCACATCTCTGCTTGGCCTTGCTTTTGTGTGGGTGAGAATTGGCTACCTAAGGCAGAGGCTTCAGTTTTGTGGGTTGTGGATTTGCTGTTTTCCCCTGAAAGCACAGATTTGGGATTATCAACCATCAAAGATTATTTTACCCCAGGCTTGTGAAGTACAAATAATGGGATAGTGCATGCAATATGGCATACAAGAAAGTGTAGTTTGAAGTTTCTGGACTCTTTTTTGCCCTTCTAGGTTTACTCTTTAAACCCTTTTATCCTTTAGCCACTGTTGCATAACGTTTTTATTTGTCTTTTTTGATAATACACACCAAGAAAGTAGCTCTTGCATGTTACCATTATTTGAGCTTGCTGGTACGAGCTATTACTATGACTTTGACTGACTGACAAGATGATATGAAAGAAGCGAAAGAATCCACTGGAGCTGCAAACATCTGCTCGATTTCTATTTGTGCATGTGGACCGCCGGCTTGTTTGTGTGTTTGCAAGAGATTTGCTTTAAATGAAGTCTGACCTTTATAGGGGGACAGGCCTACTCTGAAATGGCAAGTTGTTTATTGAAGTGGCTCTCCGACACCCTTTGCAAGCTCAAACAAATCACTCCATCTAATGTGAAAACACCCAAACAGCATGCAGACACCCAGGGGACCGTGCATCCCACACTGTACACGGCATGAGCTGGAATTGTTCAAAAACACATGAAAGTGGGGGCAACTTTTCTGATAAAAAATATAGGAAACATTTAAAAAGCATCTTTTGGAAGCTATTCTTTGTTACATTTTTTTCTAAGCACATGAAAGTATGATTGTATTTTGTTAACTTCAGCCTCATTTGTATGCATGTCTTTTGATTTTCTCTCAGTAGTCTAATACAAAACTCATGAGGTGTAGCTTGCTTCCTGTGACTGCCTGGCAGTTTGTTTCCTATACCAGTTTGTGTTTGATGGTTCTCCCTCTTCTATAGGATCTGAACAGCACGCTGAAGAGCCTGTTGTCAGAGTGGTTCTCGGTGGGTCTGTTAAAACTGGAGAGGATCACCTGGCAGTCACCCTGTGATATCCTACAAAAGATTAGCCAGTGAGTGAAGTAACACACTTGCATTACAATTATCAAATGCATTCATCTCCAGTTAAATATGATTTGCTTTTTTTGCTTCTGTTATGTACCTAATTCCTGTCCCTATAAGATCTGGAGAACTTGTCCCAGACAGGCACAGTTTCAAAGCAAAGTACACTCCCCCTCCTGGTAATTACAATTATCTTGCTTATTTCTTGTATGTCTATTTTGAAGCCACTTTAAATTTAAATGTTAAGAATTTGTTTAGTAGCTATATTTTTATTGTCCTCACAAGAAAATTAGTCCTCTGCATTTGACCCAACCTTTAATGCCTCTGGAGCAGTGGGGACCAGATCTTGAACTGGGCTTGGTCAGCATGCAAACTCTGCACAGAAAGGCCCATACCTTCTCTCTGTGAGGCAAAAATGCTAGCCAGTAGCTACTTAGCCACTGTGCCATCTATTTAGCCACGTACTGCTTTTGTGTGCAATTTTCTGCCTGCTAATAATCAAAAAGATTGTCCGCTACATGGATACACTGACCTTAAAGTGCAGAACCGTTTACACCTAAAAACATTTGATGTTTCCAGGTGACATTATAATTCTTCTGTCTCTCTGCAGGTATGAAGCAGTGCACCCTGTGAGGAACTGGACTGACCTGAAGCGCAGAGTGGGGCCGTATCGTCGCTGTTACGCCTTCACGCATGCTGCCATGCCCGGAGAACCACTGGTCGTTCTTCACGTGGCCCTGACTGAGGAGATTTCCAACAACATTCAGGTTAGTTCGCTACCTCCACATTATAGTTTATCGCTCTGCCTCACTTTACTGCACCTTCAAGGATAGTCTCCAGATTTACTTGTTTGTACCCACTCCTGTGTGACAAATCATTATAGCCCTGTGGACAAAAAAACAAGACCTTTAAACTGAAGATTACCCTGGGAGCAACATCTCTGAATACTGCACTTTTTTGCCTTGACATTTAAGCTGTAATAAAATGAGAACATATAAAACAATAGCTGTATACAGTTTTTTGTATGGAGCTCTCAACTTGACAAGAATACCATTTACAGTTTGTGCTTGTGTATCGATCAGGGGATTGTCAGGGAGTTTTCCACCCTGGATGCAGAAGAGGATGTGAATAAAATAAACGCGGCAGTCTTCTACTCCATCTCCTCCACTCAGGCTGGTCTGCAAGGCGTAGAGCTGGGCAACTACCTCATAAAACGAGTGGTACGGGAGCTACAGGTGGGTAACAGTAAAAATAAAAATGTAAATAAAAGCTGCACAATTTGAATGCAGTGCAAATGTAAACTTTTTAGCAATGAAAAGAACACAGCACCTGGTAAATATATAGAGAGCGTATTAAAGTCCCAAATGATGTGTTACAACAATTCATATAGCTCTTTACTACTGCATTACCACCAGATTACACAAGTTGTGCAGGGAAAGCGTTTTAAGCTCCCAATAATCAAAATCCATAAACAAGATAAAATGAAATGCACAACTCCAGCTATATAAAGTGCATCTCCACTCAGACACACTGCATGCCCTGAACTCTATTCAGTTCAAAGCAAACTCTACTATATGTGTAGCATTAAGTTGATTAATGCCAGTTGGTATTAAGGTCTAATTTGTATTAACTTTTGACATGAAACAGAATGTAATATTCCATTCAAATTTCTAGCCTAGGATTCAGGCTTTTTCTCAAGATGTCTGTACAGAATATCTGTCAGGCTGGTTTTCCTCCGCTGCATCTCAGGTCAAACAGACAGAGCCGTGCAGTAGGTTATTTCAGTGACACATGGGAAACTGAGGAGCTCATTGGTCATCTGGCATTTAAAACATTATCAATCTGTCAATAACGTCATCTGAACTCTTAAGTGCTACATGTCTTTGTAAAGTTTTGCAGAAGTTTGTACTGTTGGCTGGCCAGACAAATAAATTGCTGCACTGCTGAATCCAAAATTGCAAATGCCCAATTATGGTGTTGGAACTCATTACTATAGCAATGTGAGATTTTAGGAACAAAGCCAGTGAGTTCATTTGAGTAATGATAATGTACCAGGGGCATCAATTCACAAATTGGGGCAGAACAAAACAATGCTTGAACCCAGCTGATGATATCAACACAGGTGCATCTTTATATAAGCCACGTTACAAATGGTGGTTTATTTATATGGCTTTGTTCTTATCGCAGAGGATAGGTTTCCTTTTTTTTTAGTTTTCCAAACAATATAAAGGTGAAAATTGTTTCAAGTCACACTTTACACACAAATCAGGCCAGGTTGAACTGACACAAGTAGATTAATAATAGAGTGATTGGTACAAACAATATAACACATAAACACTCAGAGTAAATATTTTGACTGAATGTCTAATTATTGCATTACCACATTCATCAAATCATTTGAATGTCATACTAAAGTGTACATGGCATTAATTACATGCAAAATGTAACTGTAAATTGTTGGTTGGATGGTTATACATCAATTACAAATGGGTCTTTTTCCCCAGGACCACACTATACTACTATTGTTAATTAGAAATCTTGACATTCCTATTAAAAAACATTCACAATCTACAAATCCACAAAACACTTTGTTATTCATAGCAGATTTGATTCCAGCTTATATGTGTGTACTTTTTACACAATGACTACTTGTACTAAAGCATAACAATAATTTATGTATAGCTGGAAGATATGGCAACAGTTGAATCTATTTTTTTTGTCTTTCAGTGGAGTTAATAGCCTTAATCATTACCATTACTGTTACAAAAAAGTCACATTTCTTTCTCCAAGTCTGAACTCTGCTCCACACCACTTTTACAGACCGATTTAAAAGGCCCAAGTATATCACTGACTATTAAAAATGAATGAGCCTCGATTAACTGCACAGCCCTACATTTATGTGTCCTCTTCCTCTTTCCCAGCCAACAACTAAATAATACACTTGATCTAAATACTGTAGTTTTTAATACCATTCTGTGAAATATTTGATATTTTATGATGAGCTTTACAACAAAATGCCATATGTAAACATTTTATCTAAGTCTGATGGGATGGGATACATTTTATTAGTCTAATGGGATGGAACCTTTGACCCATTCATGGTAAAGTGCTTATTATTTCCCTTATGCCTGGACTTGTATTCCTCTGTGAATCAGGCTTTGTGACAGGTTTTAGCTGTATGTAAAAGGTGAGGTCTGGAGCATTGCAGGCCACAGAGGGACCATGGAGATGAGGCAGAGATGATGGAGTGCAAAAGAAAAGGTCACCGTGGTGATTTAAGTTGAAGGGAGGTGGTCCAGCTTGTCTTGGTAGAGAGGACCCAGAGGTGCTGTTCTGCCATCATGACTTTTTTATTCTTTCTTGAGAGTCATTTGGAGACCTTGTATTTTAGACTGGCGATTCTCAAACTTTATACCCCTCACAGAAAAGTATTTGGCACAGAAGTATAGTACACCATAGTATTTTTAGTATCCAAGAAAATAATCATATTACCACAGTGACATGCTCTAAGGTTTAAGAAATTCATCTAAGCTAAGTGGGTAAAAATAATAATACAGTAACCAGGACAAAATGAGGACTGAACCATGATATTCATTGTAGGTTTATTTGGGGAATTGACCTTGGTTAAACTTAGACAAAACTGAGCAAGGTCAAAATAAGATCAATATTGTGTCAAAACCTGGACCTTAACCCAGAAGTCTACTCAAAAGAAGCTCATTGAGGCTAGCAGTTATAGGGGCGAATTTGGAGCCGAGTTCCACATTTGGAATTCCGACCATGAGTATCATAGCAACCAAAGAGCCAATCCCGAGCCAGGCTGTTGAAGGTAACGCCCCTTCCCACCCTCACCACTGGTTTATCAGGGAGCGGGGGCTTAGCAACGTTGTCAATCAAACCTGTTGCAAATGCTAGCGAGAGCAACCTGATTTGACTGATATTAATGTTCATATCTTGATTTACGGACAAAATAGCAAAATAAAAATATCAGGATGATGTAGAGCTGGTTAATATGAATATTTTAAGACCAAAATGACAAGGCTCACTGCAGCAGTTACAGACAAGAGGGATGGTAATTTTCGATGGAGTGATGGAGCTGGAAGCGCGCCTATGATTACTTCCTATTTGGAACGTGGCGGCGGCTATTGCGTTAGCTATGTCCATTTATATATATATAGTCTATGATTTGATCCCAAAGTCTTTATCAGTGCGTGTAGTCTGCAGTGTCCCTGTCCCTGTTGAGCTAACTGTTACCTGGTTTTCTACTACTGTTTATTTGATTTTCTTGTTTAAGATGTCAGGTACAAACTAAATATTTATCAGAGTTGTAGACTTTTATATTTGTGATTAAGCTGTAGCAGCTCTTTCACATTTTATATGTGTTTTGAGCTTTTACAGAAGAAAATTATCATCATTATTTGCCATAATGTTGCCACTTGATAATAAAGTTACACAGATTGTGATGTCATCTTCATCAACACACAGAAAAAAAAAAAAAACAATCAAATGACTTTATACCAGCAGTTGTTCCTTTTACCACAGTTTGGGAACAACAATCCTTTAGTTTTACCACAGGTGCTGCCGGCAGTTCAAAGTAAAGGTTAGAGTCAACAAAGCATAACTCTGCAGACTGAGACAGCGCACCAAGGGGTAGACGCTACACAGCGCTGTATGATTTTTTTTATTTATTTTTGAAGTGAAGATGGGGGCAAAATCAAGGCAAGGTAGAAGGGAGAACAATGTGCTCTGAGAGCCATGGTGACACACGTGTGGTTCCCAAGGGGGCGCCCTGACACCTCCCCACTTTGATCTGGAGATCTTCACTCCTCTCGCCTGCCACATTGCTCTGTCATTTATCAAACTAGACTAGCAGAAGAGGGGCGGAAAGAGGGAACCGTGGAAGAGGACTGCTGAGGTTTGAAAGGACAACACATTTTAGAGGTGAAAGTACAAGGGCTTGGGAGTGAGGGAGCAACCGTCCGTCTCTGTCAGCTGGGAAGCGTTGATTTTGAATTCACTTCCTGTCCAAGAAGCAAATGACATGACGACAAGCAACAGAAATGTCAGCCTGGTGCTGGGTGTTTGATCAGTTGTGGTCTGAAACTGTAACAATGGTCTTTGTATTCCAGTGGGGTCCACATGCTGCTATAAGCTGTCCTTCACTGGTTGTATTCTATTTACAACATATTCCTCTGCTGTAATATAGATAAAGTTTTTGTAGAACTCAGAGGCATAGCAAACAAAATTGAGATCCATAAATAAAATCCAATGACCTATACTTAACCTAACACATTCTCTATACTTGTGACTCCCTGTGATTTCAGAGTGAGTTTCCACACATGTGCCAGTTCTCCAGTCTGTCTCCCATCCCGGGCTTCACGT
>KN486843.1:0-14790 GCA_000787095.1 Periophthalmodon schlosseri | reverse complement strand
AGATTTAAAGTTCTCTTTATTTCATTCTTTTCATTGTCAGGTGTTAACATTTAGATGAATGACACAACAGCCTTTACCAGCATCACAGCATTACATCCACAACCTGTACTTTGGATATCTCAAAAAAAAAAAAAAAAAAAAAAAAATAAAAAACATAAGGTAGTTTCATTTGTTTGAAGAAAAGATTGGTATAAAAAAAAAAAAAAAAAAAAAAAAAGAAAGAAAAGAAAAGAAAAAAGAAAAAGGAAAAATGTAGTTTTGTGAAAATTATAGTTTAATATTTTGATCCATTTATTTCTGTTCAGTTGTGTCGAATGATCTCGTATACTATTAAAAATACTTTCTCGTCTGCATCAGTGGTGGCAGATAAATGGTGGCTCACTACTCCGCACACTGAGTTGATTTCAGGAGACAATGCAGAGAAATAAATGGATAAACACTATTGATCATGCCTATTCAAGTGGCGCTGTGGGCCAGACACATTTTGTTCATTCTCTGCTCAATTAACCAGCAGTACTGTACTATTATGTTAACAAAATAAGGGTGACGCAGGTTGACATTTAAATTCTCATCTCACTGATTGTGAGTTCACACATGCACATGCTGGACACTTTGCACTTAACAACTGCAATTAAATCCCAAATTAACCCTAAACTAGAACCAAACCAAGTCTACATCAGGACTAAACCAGGATTGAACCAGGTCCAAACCAGGACAAGCATCAAAGAACCCATATTATGCTATTTTCTGATCTATGTTATAATCTTGTTTCCTCATCACAAACATACCTGCAGTTGTGTCATGTGTCATGTGGTAAAACAGGAAGTGGTCCACTGTGTTTTTAAACTCCATACACCTTCAATAGGATCATTTGGATCATTTCAGCCCTGGATTTGTCAATCTCTACTGAACTAAAGGTAAAACGTAGCCGTTAACTTGAAAACTATCACTTCATGACATCACAAAGTAGAACAGAGCATTTTGAGCTTTGGAGATGTAGACAGACTAACAATAAAGGGTTACTCAAACGTGTGAATGAAACAAAACACAACTCCAGGTATGTTTTCAACGAGGTAATAACATTCTAACATGGCTTAAAGTTCACAAGAGTTGGTTTTGTGTAATGTAGGAGCTTCAAACACTGGCTGTGGCTTTTTTCATTGCATCTGAGCTTATCACAAAAATTATGGATGGAAAAAAGGACGTTACCCCATCAGACGACAGAATCCTTTCATTTGTGCTAATGACTTCCCCATTTCTTACTTTCAACTGAAAACTCGTGCTGGTTTGTATTCTGCTACAACAGTATAACAGCGGGCATGGCGAAAATGGAAAATTATCATCTTGTCTTCTGCCTCTTATCAGCACGTTCTAACACAGGGTTTGAATTGCACACTGCAGAGGTAAAATGAAAACCCCAAGAAAAGGTAGTTTCTTTAAAGGGCCCACATTATGCAATTTTCTGATGTATGTTATAATGTTGTTTCCTCATCACAAACATACCTGGAGTTGTGTTTTGTTTCATTCACACATCTTTAACACACAAGTACACACTCTGTATATTTAGGCTGAGTTCTTCTCTTAAACAGAAAACACACTTCCACCTTGTGATGTCATGTGGTAATACAGGAAGTGCCCCACTGTGTTTTTAAACTCCATACACCTTCACTGGAATCATTTGGATAATTTCAGATCGCTTCTTGACATCACAATGTGGAACAGAGCATTTTAGCTTTGGAGGATGTAGACAGACTAATAATAAAGTGTTACTCAAACATGTGTAAAGGAAACAAAACACAACTCCAGGTATGTTTTTGATGAGGTAGCAACATTCTAACACTGCTAAAAGCTCACAAGAGTCAATTTTGCGTAATATAGGACCTTTAAAGGTGCACTACGTAACTTTTCAGGTGGAGGGCATGCTACCTGCTGGTCACGGAGATGTTATTGTTACACAGTATGGCTTAACGGAAGTATAACTTATCTCTCTCAGTGGAGACAAGCAGCTGACGTTATCAGGCCAAGTTACAAGTCAGATCTGTGGATAGGTGATGCGCAGTAAGAATGCACGTTTTTAAAGGTATTTTTGACCAACAAAAACATCAGTAATTGAAGATAAGCAAGACGGATATTTTTAGTGGAAGCGGAAGGCAATGTAAAAATATTTCCATGGAGACAAGCAGGCAGCAGATCAGAAGAGATTTTTGTTTTAAATTGTTTTAGTTTACCTAATTTTGTTGTTAGTATTGTTTACTTATTTGAAGGTGGGGGGGTGTATGGGGATGTACTGTAGAATAGATCCTTTTTTCCACCTATATCAAAAGGCTTTCCCATTTTCCTTATATTGTATGAAGTCAGGTGTAAAGTGAATGCTATGGCCTCTGTCTGCAGGGTGCGCCATTTTGTTTTTACATCTTGACATTTTCAAAAATCAATGCATTTTGCTATTTCAGCTTGAGTTGCTTTTGATTAACACTGTCACGCACATGTTGGAAATGTCACAGCCAGCTCTGCTCAGTCAGACCAGGTATGTGAAAATGAGAGCAATTTTTTATGACACAAAAATTCTACCTATTTTATTCTTACTCCAAACCCCTCACCACACCAGGTCACAAGTGTAAAGTGCACAGCTTCCAACTATTTCATGTCTTATATCATGCACTCCCATCATCCACTGCACCATTATCATGCCCATATGCCAACTGTGCTATATATTTAAGTTGCACTATGTCACTTTTCTGGTGGGGTGTCTGCACTTTATCTGGTCAGTAAATCCACATTAAAGTTTCTTTTTAAACAACAGCTGAGCACTAAGGCTTGGCTTTTTAGACCAATTTGAAATAACAGCTACGCAAGTTCAAGCAAGTAAAATGTGTTGACTGTTTCGCTGTTCTCTATAGATTTCAGTGAAAATAATGAGCTAGGCTACTTTGTGGAAATAGGTCAAGTGATATGAATAGCAGCAAAACAGTGGCAGCAACTCCTATATTACGCAAAATGGATTGTTGTGAGCTTTAAGTCATGTTATAATACTGTTATCTCATCAAAAACATACCTGGAGTTGTGCTTTGTTTCATTCACACATCCTTTTTTATTAGTCTGTCTACATCTCCAAAGCTCAAAATGCTCTGTTCCACCTTGTGACGTCATAAAGAGGTAGTTTTCAGGCAAACAGCGACCTTTTACCTTTAGTTCAGTAGAGATTGGCAATTCCAGAGCTGAAATTATCCATGATTCTAGTGAATGGTAAAAACACTTCCTGTATTACCACATGACATCACAAGGTGGACAGAGTGTTTACACTTCCTGTATTACCACATGACATCACAAGGTGGAACAGAGTGTTTTCTGTTTGAGAAAAGAACAGGGTTTGTGTGTTAAAACATGTATGAATGAAACAAAACTCAACTCCAGGTATGTTTGTGATGAGGAAACAACATTATAACATTGATCAGAAAATAGTGTAATATGGGCCTTTTAAATAGATTTGTTTTTTGCAAAGCAAATGATGTGATTGTATCAGAACTGAGATGGGAAAAAGGGCTTTTGGTTGTTTTGCTTCACAAAAATTGAATATATTTCAAGGACAAGCAAAACTGGATACTTCGGTGCCGCAAATGCAATTTAATAATCTGGTGATAAACCTTTATACTCACACCTGGACCTATTTTTAATGTTTTAAATTGACTTATGCACTTATTTGTTTTGTTTATTTTTTGGTTTATATTTTTCTGTATTTTTCAGAGTCTAAGTGCTCTCATTGGGCATATGCCGATAGCCTATTTAATTCAGAAGAAAGCATATTGTCACCCCACATAGTAAAAGTGCCACTATTTTTTGACACTTTTTATCATGTTTATAACCCAAGTACATTTTTAGGATGCTATAGTTCACATAAATAAACTCTACATATTTACACAGTCACCTTTAGGGGGCAGCAGTGTTTCATGCAGCATCCCCAAACAGAACTGCACTGCCCTAATCACACTTTTATTCACTATAATCTCCCTTTTGTTTCAAACCTCCTCAGATTCCTTTGCATACGCCTTCTCCATAACACTGCCAGTAGAGGAGATTGACAGATCGTCTATATCTGGTTATGGGCAGTAATTAAAACTCATTTGGTTTCACTGATGGCATTTTCCACCCCTGTTCATCCAGTGCAATTAGCGCGCATTAGCTGACCTGACGTGTAGAATCGGAGTGGGTGATTGAATAAAAGTGAGGTAAACAGGCAGAGGTGCTGCGGTGTCGCCCAAGGGTGACACTGATACAGTTAGCAGACAGATGGAAATGAGGAAGCAAGCCTGTGTCTCTGCTGCTGCCAAGAACTCTGAGAAATACTGCAGTTTGTTGGAGGATGAAAGATGAGGCTGTGGTGTAAATGAGTTGTACAGGCTTTGAAATGAGAATAGTGATAGCATATAGACGGCGATACTGTTACTGCTATAATTGTACAGGAAAGAGAAGTCAATCGAAAGTCAGTGGTGGATGAAGTACTCAATTTTGTTAGTAGAAGTTCAGATACAGAGGTAAAAAGTATCACATGAAAAAATCTACTTAAGTAAAAGTATTGAAGTAGCTATTTAAAAATGTACTTTAAGAGTAGAAAGTATTTCACACAAGTGCTGTTAATTTGTTAAAGTGTTAAATGTAGTGATCTTGATTAAAAAATGATGCAGATTTTGGTTAACAGTAGCAATACGAATCAATTTCTTTATTTTTCTTATGAATTTTGGGTATTGATTTTTGTTTGCTCAAATCCGAAGCTTGAACTCAAAAACTTTAGTCAGGATCTTACCACGAACATGGTAAGCATAATCCTTCAAATCATTACTTTTCAGTTCAGTTAAAATGTAGTGGAGTAGAAAGTACAGATATCTGCTCTCAGATGTAGTGAAGTAAAAGTATCCACTGTAAGTAAAGTAAAGTGCAGTACTTCACTACTTGTACTTCGTTACCTTCCAGCACTGTAGAAAGTGTAGGGTGACATTCATAACAGATTGTATTTATTTATCTATTCCAGGCTTTGTCACTTAGCAACTCCCAGCATCAGCCATTTTCCACAAAGAGCAGAAACAATATGGATATTTATTAGGGCTGTGCAATTATTCATCAAATATGAATCAAGACTGAGATTCAGTCAACTCTAATTATCTGTGATCAGCTTGGGTCTTTTTAATCAGGAGGTCAACAGCCAAACCTGTCAGTGAAGGCATGCAGTCTAGAGTTGAGACCTTGGAGGAAGAATATTGACTATTTCTTATTTTCAATGGCAGTTATTAAAAGTCTGTGGGGTTTATGTTCAGGAAATTAATATTGAGAGCAATTTTTATTTGTTTTTAATGAGACAAATTCAAATCGAAATCTACGATGGATCAAAAAAAGATATCGCCCAGCCCTAATTTAGTATACAAGTTTGTCTCTCCCGTTCAGTGTAATTTATGAAGGGTGAATTAATACCAGAATATTACTCTGGACCAGAGCGTTTCAGTGCGTAAATATAAATATAGTTTATAGCTGCAGTTTTTAAATCTAATATTTTTTTGATGTTTGTTTTCCGAGCACTTATTCACTCAACTCACTCTAGCCCAAGGTAAAACTATTTGGAGACAATAAAGCTTATCTTTGAATATAGTTTTCACACGATAAAGGACACACCCTGGTCTTGGTTTTGTCCTTTGGTCTTGATGCAAATCTGATGGAGATTTGTGAAACGTACTTTCCGGACCATTTTGCCATGTTATTCTCTATAATACTGCCTCAAATTGTGGTTAGTCCGTGCGCCCCAGCACGCCGAGTGTGCACAGTGTCTGCCTCTTTGTTTTCTGACACATTCAATGCATCTAAAACTATGAATGGAGATGATTGGCAAAACGGCACACTGGATAGTCTGCTCTATCGTTTCAATGACACGTGCATGGAGGTTTGCGATGCACTGGCTCCATTAAGACTAAATTGCAGAAAACCCACAGCCTTGGCTTAAAGAGAACACACATGAGGTCAGGCGTGCGTGTAGACGTGCATCTAGACGTGCTTCTAGACGTGCATGTAGAGGAGCATGTGGAAGTGCATGTAGAGGCTCACGTAGACGTGCATGTAGACGTGCATGTAGACGTGCATGTAGACGTGCATGTAGACGTGCATGTAGACGTGCATGTAGATGAGCAGGTAGATGAGCATGTAGACGTGCATGTAGGCACACATGTAGATGTGCATGTAGATGTGCATGTAGACGTGCATGTAGACGTGCATGTAGATGTGCATGTAGACGTGCATGTAGATGTGCATGTAGACGTGCATGTAGAAAGGCTAAGAGAAAATTGAAAAAAGACCCTGCAAATATCTTGTGAAATACCAGAGGGTAGTTAAATCTGCCTAATGTAGTTTTATATCAAAGGTGTAAACAAACTGCCACAAACCTCAGATGCTTTTTAGTACTTTGAAGTCTCTTGTAAATCCATGTAACGCAAATGTTGTTGTGCCCTCATCTACATTCTGTGAAAACTTCTTATCATTCTTTTAGGATAAAGTCTCTGCTCTGAGACTGCCACTACCCTCTGTTGTGGACCTTGTAGCTCCAACAGTCTGTAATTCAGTCTTTGAGTGTTTTGAGCCAGTGCCTCTCTCAGACTTGGAAAAAAAAAAAAAGGTTCAGTAGATAAAGCCTTCCTTGTGTCCGCTAGATATTAGTCGTCTGTCCAAGGATGTTTTAGATTCTATGAGACCTTATATTGCTAATGTTGTGAACTTGTTTCTGATGTCTGGTTGTATTCCTACTGCCCTCTCATCAAAAAGCCTAATCTTAACCCAAATATCCTTTCTAACTTCAGACTCATCTCATAGATGTCCTTTTTTGTCTAAGGTTTTAAAGATGGTGGCATATGACCAACTGCAGGCTTACCTTAATCTTAATGAAATTGATTAAAAAATCCAATATGGTTTTAAATCCCAGCACAATACCGAAACAGCTCTTTTAAAGCTTTTTAATGACCTGCTTTTAACTGTTGACTCTGGGAAATTCACAGTTATTTTGCTTTTAGATTTATCAGCCGCCTTCGACATGGTGGAGCACAGCATTCTTCTGAACTTAAATCAAAATAAAACTGAGATTGTGGTGTTTCACCAAACTAACCCACTGCTTGGGCATGACAGTGTGATTGGTCCTTTGTCCTCTTATTGTCTCCCTGGAGTGAGGAATCTCGGGCTGATTGTGGACAATATGTTCAAACTGAACAAGCACATTAGCTCTGTCATAAAGTCCGGCTTCTTTCAGTTGAGGCTCCTTGCTAAAATAAAGCCCTACCTTCCACAAGCAGATTTTGAAAAAGCTATCGACGTCACGTCTGGATTATTGTAATTCTTTGAATGTTCGGAATGCTGCAACTCGTCTGCTGACAAAAACTAAGAGACGAGATCACATCACGCCTGTGCTGTGCACTCCACCCAGAGCCCTGAGGTCAGGTGTCCAGCTCCTGCTGCTGTGCCCAAAGCCAGGCTCAAGACCAGAGGTGACAGAGCCTTTTCTGTGGCAGCGCTCAGAATATGGAACAGTGCCCTCTGCCTGTCAGATCCTCTCAGTCTTTAACACAGTTTAAAACAGACTGAAGACAGTGCCCTCTGCCTGTCAGATCCTCTCAGTCTTTAACACAGTTTAAAACTAGACTGAAGACCCACCTCTTCTCCCTGGCATTTAATACTAGCTAGACAGGATATCTTGGTGTTTTATTGTTTTTTTATGTATCGTGGTATCTGTATATTTGTTTATTGTTGACTTTTATGTAAAGCACTTTGGTCAGCTGATGTTGTTTTAAATGTGTTATATAAATACACTTGAATGGAATTATAAGCTATTGGTATGTGTACTGGGTTGAAATTGTAATACTCGCCTTATAAATACTTTTGGATCAAAGCAAACATCACACAGTTTGGGAATTGAATCCAGGACCTTCTTGTTGTAATGCAGGGTCACTAAAAAGGCATGTAGGGTCAAAAAATGCATGTATTTGACCTTGTGAACCTATCAACAATTGTGCCGATTGAAAATCAAGTTAAATCATGTTAGTAATGTGCGTGTCTAGGAATGCTCATGTTTGTTATCATTTTAACATCCCAGAGAATGTCTCAAGCATAAAGAGAGTAAATTCATTTGGCAGGCACCTCCAGCCGGCTGCCTCTTTTTCAGTTACAAGCTCCAAACTGCCATAACTGTCCATGCCACACACCATTTCAGAAAGGCTGCTCTGCTAAAGGCCCTGGCAATCGACTCCAGCAATGTCCACATATCATTTTTATGGTCAAGCTTAGCTTAAAATTCAATCCAAGTCAAAATTCACTCTGAAAACTTTTTTGAAACCTGAGGGAAAATTCAGGAATATTATTATAAACTTGTACATCGCTTAGGCTACAGTAACTTTGGTTCAACTTTGGTCAAACATCAAGTTATGTTTGAATAAAAAGACGTGGCATTGTGGGAGTTATCTAAGGTAAAGGCTTAAGGGTTTTTTATTGTCCCCATAGGGAAATTTGACCCCTTCTTCAATGACACGGAGGCAATTTGTCAGCAGCAGTGGGACCCATCTCCAGATTATGAGCTAGGGTTGGTTAGAACTTTAGCTCGAGAATTTTGGTGTGGAGCATATTTGATTGGAAACCGGATTGCCCACAGGAAACACACCCAGACGTGCAAACTCCGCACAGAAAGGCCCAGGTGAACCGAAAATCAAACCTGGAACCTTCCTGCTGTAAGGCGAAAGTCCTAGCTACTCAGCCACCGTGCCGTCATCTTTAGACTAGTTTGTTATTTGGCCCATTCACAGCAGTGTCCTTATTAAGATTAAATAGCTTTCCTTTATAGATGTCATATGTGACCTTGATGCCTAATTATATGACTATTGCCTTGCGTTATCACAGTTCACCCAAGTCTCCTGGTCTTAACATGAAATTTCAATTTTATCATCAAACTAATTTGTCATGACTTCCTTCGTCTCCTATCAGTGATGGAACGTAACAAAGTAAAAGTAGTAAAGTAGTGTACCTAAGTAAAGTACAGATACCTAAAATTTATACTTGAGTAAATTTACTTTTTACTTTTACCTCACTACTTTTAAGAGAGGGTATCTGTACGTTCTACTCCACTACATTTTTGAACTGGACTGAAAAGTAAATATATTTTTTATTATTGTCTGAGACCTGCTGAAAAGGTTCAGGGTTTTATTTTTAACAAGTTCATAGTTCGAGCAAACAAAAATATACAAATAAAAACAGCTAAAAAAATTACTGATCCAATTGTTTCTACTGAACAAAATCCAGCACAAATCTTTATGAAAGTCACTACATTTGAAGCCTTATAACACCTCAAAATATGTGCAAAATACTTTTACTTTTTACTCTTTAAATACATTTTTAAATGGGTACTTAAGTAGATTTTTTCATGTGATACTTTTATTTTTACTTGAGTATTTCTTTGCTCTGCTATCTGTACTTGTACTTAAGTAACAAAACTAAGTACTTCATCCACCATTATACACACGTCTCTCACTTGTCTTAAACACCTGGAGGTTTGTGAAAACACCTCCTCATCTGCACTAAAGCCACATTTTGAAGCTCTTGACAACTTTAACAACAACCCAGATGTTATGAAAACCCCCAAAGCAGATGTTCCGTCCAGAATAGCTCCTATCGAAATTACTAAGAAAAAACCTAAATTGGACGAGAGTGTGGAAGCTAAAAATTTAACAAAAACAGATAAAAATTACAAGATAACAACAACAGAAGTGGCAGAACAAAAGAATTGGCTTGTATTGTAAATGTGTTTTTATCTGATGATGAATATTTACAGAGAGGAAGATGAAAGGGTACTCATCAAAGTGAAGGCAAAAACAAAATGCATTTCCAGCAAAGGTCGGAGACAATTCCACAAAATGACTATGTTTCAACAATGTCACGCTTCATTTATGAAAGAACAGCCCCAGAATCAAAACCGCGCGTGCAGAGTTTACTTGGCACATACACAGCTAGTTTTAAATATACATGTGATTTTCAAAGATAGCATTTTTATATAGCGCTTTACCACCTTCAAGGCTCTCAAAGCGCTTTCAAGGAACCACTCACCCATTCACACACACACACACACACAGACTGGAGGCAAGGTGGGTAAGTGTCTTACACAGACTGGAGGCAAGGTGGGTTAAGTGTCTTGCCCAAGGACACAACAACAGCACTCATCTGTGGGAGCTGGAATCGCACCGCCAACCTGTGAGTCAGTGGATCTGATCGCTCTACCAATGATGTTTGTGACGAGAGCGGGATTCAAACCGCCAACCTTCGGACTGCATATCTATAGAGAAAATGTTATCCTATTTACTAGGTACTGAGCGTATCCTTATTCCAGATTGAAAACTGGGTCCAAAAAGCACAAATAGAAAGCATGAAAACATAAATATATTCAAGATTTTTGTGGCATTGGTTTATACACGATAAACCGGATTCTGAAGAAGGACACAGTGAATGATAATTTTATTACTGACGCCATTTTAGGAAGACGAGTAGGCTGTGGAGAAGCAAGATTTGAGGCTTGTAGCAAAATCTGTTGATTGAATAGCACTGAATATTGTAAATCATAATTGTTAGTGTTAACTGCATGGCAAAAACACACAAAAAAAAATCCTCTAGCCCATATGGTAAATCAGACCAGTGAGCGCTGTTTGCATCTACTTATAAAGTTGTGAAATATGCTTTGCAACTTACTGCAAAAAAAGTAGATATATGGAAAGTGCAGAATAGGTTTGGACTATGTGTAAATATAGATCTGTCTTTCTCTGTTTGAAAATGGTAAAAAAGAGGTAGAGGGCCTATAAGACGGATTACACACCCCAAGATGCCTATAGGGCCCTGTCTGATGAAGCTAGTTACATTTTTACAACTAGGTTTAACGGCCATTCTGTTAACCTTTTACTACACACTGGAATCTATCCTATCCTGGGTAACTGTTCGGGTCATGTTTCCATAGAGATAGTCCTCATTAAAGTGAGCCAACGTCATTGCATCAAAAACCCAAGTTACCCTTATAACTTTGAATCACTGAGCTACTCCAAACCATGATGAGAAAGACTGATAATTTTTTTGCGTAAATAGGTTAAAGAGGAGGTGAAGGAGAGGATGAAAAGGCTGTGCTGGAGAGGAGGTAGTAATGATGTACCACACAATTGAAATTAAGCTACAGTTCCAGTAGTTCAGTGTTGATTCTTGGAAAGCATTAAGTTAATTTAGCCTCAAAAACAATACTTGGAAATAGAGACATCTTGCCATCTTGCCTCATGACACCTGGTTCACCTCTTGATATACCACCCAAACTAACACCTGACAAATGGACTCCTCACAGCCCTATTTGCCAGTCTACATGAGTCCATTTGTTGACGCCGCAAACATGTTTTTTTCCCCACCTCCAGGGCCAGTCTAGTGTTTAGCATGCAAAATGTGTGAGAGTCCATGCTTTTAGTGAGTGTGGTAATCGTGCCATGGCATTTGCATGCAAGGTCTTAAGTGCGGAGTGTGGAAAATAATGTGCAGTTAGAGCAGCAGATATTGGAATACTGCTCCAATCTAAAATTCATTGTTGAATATAAGGACATGATAACCAACATGCTATATCGTCAATAGCCCCATCGACGTGACAGTGGGGGCACCTTTAATATGGTGAGTAACAATACACTACCTTCTGGGGTACAAATGGATTGGGTATCCATGTGTAACCAGAGATGTTATGGTCCCCTTAATATAAATAACAGGCAAGTCTGGCAAAACAAAGGACGAAGCAACATATAGTAATGTACAAAGTTTATCTAGACACTTAAAAGGCTTTTCTTTGTTTTATATTAATTGAGTTTTGATGCTAGCTACATAAAAATAAAATAAATTGTCAACACAACAAATTGGTACTGAAATATAAAATTTAACTGAATTTTACTAAAGTAAATCACAACAAAACCAAAATGAGTAACGGAAAACCAAACATTAATCAAACCCAAATAACAAGTTAACTCCTATACTGCAGGAGACCAAAGTGGAAGGAAAGGAGAAATGAGAGCAAAATCCGACGCAGCAGTGGCTTTCTGCTGAAGTGGAAAAACACGGCTCAGTTGAATCCACGCCAAGATAGTATTAACCCACAACAATATTAGCAAAAGAATTTACCTCAGCGTTCAACCAGACATGACTAGGGGTTGCTTATAAACAGGAAAAGAAAAATCATGAATAACGACAGATGCAGAAAATATACTGGGTTATTCTCGCATCATTTACTCTACCTTAACTTTATGAATAAAATCTCAGTGAGAATCAATAAGAATCTTTTAGAGGTGCCCTAGAATCCCACACAGACAGAGGAAGAATACGCAAACACGGGGTACAGAGTGATGTACCGTCACTATACAACTAAACCACCCCAATAAAACCATATTTTACACCTGCATGCTTATATGTGTCAAAGAAAAAAAAAAATGCACCAATTTTGTGTCACAGATTCACTACTAATGTCGATATATAGCTTCTTCACCCTTGCTTTAAAAATAACACTAACAGTTTTCTCATCAGCCAACACAGTTCTTCAGAGGTGTGCCATTATTGTTTCAGATTCTCGAATGTGATGGTGTCATACTCTCAGATGGGGGGCAAAAGCCAGTTTTTCCTATAGATAACATTGCACTTTACCATCCAAAAGGTAACTTCACAAACATTTAACTGATCATTTCTACCAGCGACTACACCCAAGACCTCGCTGTATTACAACACAAATCAGCATTTTAACAATATTCATTTTAGCTGCCTCTCATCTGTATTAACGTTTTGCCTATAGAACGCTGTGATGCCATCTGAAACTCAGCAAGAGACTCCTATCTATTCTTGGAAGAGTTGGAGAATTTCATTGCATATACTGCCAACGCGAGCCGCAGATTCTCGGGTCTGATGAAACATAAGCGATAACATATGCAGAGAGAGACTAGTCCCTCTCTGTCTTATACCGTGACGCACCAAATAATGAGTTGGTGGCTTTTTCCTGTCAACATCCTTTGTCGCTGCATGCTTCCCTGCTGCCTATTACAGCTATACACCTCCTTCACTCTACTGTATTCTGTTCTTCTTTTCCCCACTTTTAGCCCTGTGTTTTGACTGCGTCCTGCCTTCATCTAGACACGCACAGTGGTATGTGGCGCTGCATATTGAAAAGAGAGACGCGATCCTCACTTCATGAAGCCGTGAGCCTCATTTAAATAGGCGCAGCAGCTGGGGCCGACACACGCATGCACAAATAGGCCCGGGCTCCCGAAGCGGCGCCCCCAGAATGCAACAGGAGAGCGACTCAGGAGCGGAAAGCAGACAATGCCGTGACAAATTGCGTTTTCTTATTTTTCATTCCGCTGATTTATTCTTTCACTCTGTCTCAGTGGCTTCCGTCTCCGCCCCCGCGATTCAAAGCCCCTCCCTCTTCCTGTTGCTCATGTGCGCCTGTAGTGAATGCTGTAGCTCCTTCAAATTAGCAAAGGCAAATGCCTTAGCAGGTTTTGTGTCATCTTCCTTATTCTATTAGTAAACTGGCAAAGTAATTAATGTATCTTTTCTGGTAGAGGGTGAGCCAACTGCTTGTCTCCATGGAAATGTTTTTGCTTTGTCTTAAATTCTCCACAGTATGCTATTAAACTTATCTATATACATTTAAATATATCTAAAATAAAACTCTCTCATGTCTCCAAATGGTTCAGAATGCAGCAGCTTCTCACCAGTTTTAATCGATGACAACCATAGACCGTATATATAAATGGACATAGCTAACCTGCTAGCAGCCGCGTTCCAAATAGAAAGTGCTCATGGGCGCGCTTCCGGTTCCATCGACTCTGGGTCCAATTTACTTTACAATGAAAAATTGTCACCCCTCTCTCTGTAGCTACTGCAGTGAGCCTCATCATTTTGGTCTTAAAATGTTCATATAAGATATGAACATTAATAATGGACAAATCAGGTGCCTTCTTTCCCTGAGGTCGCTCCCGCAAGCGTTAGCAACAGGTTTGATTAACAGCGTTGCTAAGAGCCTGCTCCATGCTAAACCGGCGGTGCGGGTGGAAGGGGTGTTACCTTCAACAGCCTCGCTCCGGATTGGCTCTCTGGTTGCTATGATACTCACGGTTGCCATTCCAAATGTGGAACTTGGGTCCAAATTCTCCCCTGTAACTGCTCTAGCCTCGATGAGCTTCATTTGACTGGAGCCGAACCCTATGGGTGACGTCACACTCACTTAGTCCACTTCTTTATACAGTCTATGATGACAACATATCACCCCTATTTTACTAGCTGCCTGTGCATTTTAGAATTGAATTTAAGATTTTACTGATCACTTTTAAACCTTGTTTAGGTCTTGCACCAAGTTACATTTCAGAGCTTTTAACCCCATACGAGCCCTCCTACAGCCTTAGATCCTCAGGCAGGTCCCTGTTAGTTGTTCCAAAGTCGAGGCCCCGAAGGGTGATGGAGCCTTCTCGGTCCAAGTGCCTCTGCTTTGGAATGACCTGTCTGAGGTGATAAGGCTTGCACCATCAGCATCATCTTTTAAATCACTTTTTAAAACTCACTTTGTCAGGCCTTTTTATGAATTATTGTCTATTTTTATGTGTGCATCTTTTTTTGTGTATTTCTATGTTTTGTATTTTATCTTCTGGCCATGTCTTGTGTATTTTAGTTCGTTGTGAAGCACTTTGTAAACTCTTAAAAGCTTTTTTAAAGGTGCTATATAAATAA
>KN486841.1:43697-65336 GCA_000787095.1 Periophthalmodon schlosseri | reverse complement strand
ATTAGTTTTGCTGGAGGTTGGGTGAACATTGTGTAACTAGACAATCTTGCCATTTTTGTAATAGAGGAAATTGGGGATAGTGGCTTAGAAGTTGCAGTAGCCATTTTGTTTTTTGAATGTTAACCGACGTATTAGTTTTGGCTTGTATTTTGACAGCAGACAGCAGGTTGCTTAGCACTGGTTGACAATGTAGTAGATGTAGATTTTGTTGAATTGATTAGATCTGCTGCATTCATTTTTGGAGTTATAGTTTTTATTGTTAAAATGGTAGGAGTAGCTTGTGTAGTTGTGTCTATTTTAGACATCGGGTCGTCATAAACGTAAAAATCATCATAGACCATGTCATTGAATAACTCACTGATGGTTGAGTCTGTAGCAGTAGTAGTAGTAGTGGTAATAATAGCAGAAGTAGTAGGAGTAACAGTAGTTGTCAGCAGTTGTACAATCAGTGGTAGTAAAAGTAGTGGTTGTAGCTGTAGTAATAGGTCTGGGTGTGGTAGTAACAATAGTAGTAGTGTCACTAGCAGTAGTAGTAGAAGTGGAAAAGGAAGATGTAGGAGGAATAGTAGTAGTAGTAGTAGTAGTAGTAGTAGTAGTAGGAACAGTAGCAGTAGTAGCAGCAGTGGAAGTGGCAGTAGGAATAGTTGTAGTAGTAGTAGCAGTGGAAGTGCAGTTGCAGAGCTGAGGAGTCCAATCTTGTATACGTAAATACTCGCTTTACAGAAGAGCCATTCACTTTAATCGTAGCTTGTTCATCTAGTTTGCTTGAAGTTACTTGAGTATTTATTGCCGTAGAGGTGATACTTGGGTTGGTTATGTCTGATTTTAAAGTTGTAAATGAAATTGCACCACTTGTAGCTGAACTCTCAGTTTTAAAATCTGCAAGAACTGGACTTTCACTAGTCTGTGCATGTGTACTGATAATTTTAGTTGTTAACATTGCATTTGAAGTTGGAAATTCTTGACGTACTGGAATAGTTGAAAAAATGGCATCAAATGTCGTTCAATTTGCAGTTTTAATTGTGCTGTCCGCAAGAACTGGACCTGCACTGGCTTGTTAAATCTGTATGCAACTTGCTTACGGTAAATTTCATATACAATGTAGTGTAAATTGGACTTGCAATTGTAGTTTGATCCAGGTTAAATTTTGTATTTTGGAAAAACATTCTTTAGAGGTGAACTAGTAGCCCCAAAGGTAGATTCTGCAAAAACTGGACTACCGCTTGTCTGTTCATTTTTATTGGAAATTTCACTAGTTCTTGCCATTATATTTGACAAAGTTGAGGCTACATTAGTGTTAGGTGTCACTGCCATAGCTGAAGTATGGGGAATTACATCACTTACAATCAAACTCGCAAGTTTTACAGTGGTGTCTGCAAAATCTGGACTTTTGGTTGTCTTTGCACTTTTCTTGACAAGCTCAGTAGTTTTTTTCCATTATATTTGACAAAGTAGAGACATGACTTGTTTTGGTTGAATATGGATGTGAATTCTGTACAGGCAAACCGGTAGTTTCCATCGTCAAATCTTCAACAACTTGTTTTCGGCTGGTCTTTGTAATTAAAGTAGGCATTTTACTTATACTTAATACTGCATCTGTTGTATAGGGTAAGTCCTCATTGATCGCTGTAGCCACTCTCTTTTCCATAGGGCTCACCTGCATTGAAGTTTTGCTGGTCTGTGAATCAGTATTGATGATTTCAGTTGTAGTTTTCAATGTACTTTGACTTAATTTGGTCATTTCTGTTGTAAAGAATCCACCAACATTTGAACTTGCAATTGTAGTAGTGTCTGAATGAATTAGAGTTTTGCTGCCCTGTGTCTTTGTATTGATCAATAGAAAATTATTTATAGTTGAAATCTTGCTTTGAGGTGCAGGACTTGTTGCATCTTTTGTCATATCTATTCTATTATTACTGGGAATTGTGTCAAACCCCCACATATTGTAAAGTCTCTCTCGCTTGTTCTTAATTCTCAGAGCTAAGGTTTCACAATCAATATATTTGGAAGAGGTAGTAGTAGAAGCAATGCATTCTGTAGTACCATAGATGCCATTGGTACTCTGTGTAATGTCCCTGCTTGATGGAGTAGTAGGTGCCAACGTTGGCTTGACCTCAACGAATCCTTTAAATGGGCTTTTAGGGACTGGAGCAAATCCCCACATATTATACAATCTTTTATTGTCTTGATAATTTTTCTTCTTTCGACAATTTTTGCATTTCTTGTAGTTACAATAGCTTTTCTAGTAGTATTCGTAGCAGTAGTAGAAGTAGTAGTAGTTTTTGGTACAACTACTCCTTTATATGCAATTTTAGGTATTTCTCGGAATCCCCAGAAATTACGAAATCTTGTGTGCACGCTTCATCGATTTGAGGTCGAAGAAGTGGAAGTTTTCTTGGATCTTGGAATTGCCTTTGTTTTGGAGAGAGGTGCATCATGGGAGATTGGACAGATAGACCTTTTCCCTTTATTTTTTGGTTGGCTGGAGGAACATGTCACCTGTACTGAGTGAAGTTTTCTTTTCCAGTCAAAATAAATTACCTCAAAGTCAGAAACCTGGAAAAAATGACAAGAATATATGAGTGTTATTGTCATAAAAAGGTATTCGGGAAAAGTACTACTCAACAACACAGTATAAAATGTATTTATAAGGGACTACTTGATAGACTGCCTGAATATTTCACTTGTTTGTTGAAGATCTCATGATTGTCTATGTCTAAAAACCGACCACACTAGAACTGAAAAGAAAATTTGAAAATGCAAGGACATGCAAAACTGGATATACTGGTGCCAAAGTGGGAAGAGTAACCAAAACTGTTACTCAGGACTACTGTTACTTCAATAAAAATATTACTTATGTAGGAGTAAAAGTATGGTGCTAGAAAAGTACTCTTTAAAAAGTTACTCTCAAGTAAATGTAAATGAGTAAAAGTAACTGAGTACTACCCACCTATGGAGATTAACTTTTATGACTTTTTATGTATTTTTCTTTCTTTGTTGTATGTAATCTCATATGGATGTTTCTCTCCTCTATGTCCACTCTTTAGATGTGCTCATTAGTGTCCTAAATACCAAAATTTAACTAAGAAATAGAATGGATTTTCAGCACAAAATAATAGTAGATTCTTTCATATCACCATCTGGTTTTATTCATGGGTTTCAGAATGATGAAAAATATGAGTGCTATATAACTAGATGATCAATATGACTGTTGCCAAAGAAATAATTAATCATTTAAAACATTTCTAAAATGATGCGGGGGAAGGTTCAGTTTTCTTCTATTGGTGTCATTTTTCAGTATTAATGCATGCTCATGTTTTAGAATTGATTAATATGGGTAGTGCTCATGGCTACATAATTATTCTACGTTGTGGGTGTGTATTTGTACAGATATGTATATGTTTCCCAATCTGAGGTCATTTCACCAAGTCATGTTTGTAAATGACAAATAGCTCTCAAACATTTATCTGATAAAATAAGGTAAAATAAAAACTTACCCTGTCTTTAAGTTGAAAAATCTCTACAATCAAATCTCTGTTTCTTCTCCAGTGTCTCACAGTCAAATCTTCACTGGTTGATCGACCTGATGACAGAACACTGCCTTAACACACTTAAAGTGCATATGACAGATTTTCATGTTGTTCAAATTATTACTTGGTTTGGTGGGATAGTACCTGTGGTAAATATTTATTATAGTTTTACAAAAAAAAAGCTGAAAAGAAATATACAAAAATACAGGAAGTAGCGCTGAGTTCTAAAATAGAATACCTCTACCTATGTCATCAACTCAGAAAATTCCATCGAAAATGCTAGTGCTAATGCTAATGCTAATTTTCACACAAAAAAGGCATTTTTCTGACAGTTTAAACATTGAGTTAACAAACTAGAGAGTTGTCCTGCATTTTTTATGAGTCTAATAATAACTATTGGGCAATTTAGACAAGTTCTGGCCCTTGTTAACAGTATAAGGTATGGGGGGGGTGCACATTATTGTCCCCATTTGTCCTCTGCATTTGACCCATCCTTCAATGCCACTGGGGCAACCTGGAAGTCAAATTATAAACTTCACCAAAAAAAAATAAATGATTTGAAAAATAGAAAAAACTAGGCAAGATTTTTAGTAAAATCTTAACTATAATGATGTTAACTATGTTTTAGTGAAGTGAGGCGTCTAACCTGTCATATGCACTTAATACATTTACATTACACATTTGTTTAATTATTTCTTACCGAGTGTTTTGACGGCCCTAACTTCAGCTCCTGCAGGTATTTTCAGAGTGACGTGTGTTTTTGCACAGGTCACCACTGCCTCTGTCTCGGTCTGATCACACCAGACTGAACCAATCCTCCTTTTCTTCAGGAAAATGTCAAAATAAAACAGCTTCAGTCTCCTTTTCTCTGCTGAAATCTGAAAACAATGAGCGCTTTAGTGTGCAATAAGAACAATATGTGGCTTTGGCATATTCAAACCGTGCCTTGTGTGTCTGTATCCAGTTAAGTTACACAATTGTATATACATGCAACATGCTTTCATATTACCATAATTAGTACATGTATTTAATTATGTATTTACTATATCGAACTTCTATGAATACTCTTAATTTGTATATTTATAATAAAAGAAATGCTTTAAATATATAGAGGCTTTAGCATCTTTAATAGATTACCAAACCGTCACTCCATACGGTCACAATGGGACAGTGGTGGAAGAACTACTCAGTTTTGTTACTTAAGTAAAAGTACACATACTGGAGCAAAAGAATACTCGAGTTGAAGTAAAAGTATCGCATGAAAAAATCTACTTAAGTAAAAGTATTAAAGTACTCGTTTAAAAATGTACTTAAAGAGTAAAAAGTAAAAGTATTTCACACAGATTTTGAGATCTATAATAAAGCTTCAACTTCAGCTGTTTTTGATAAAGATTTGTGCTCATGTTTGTTCAACAGAAACAGAAACAGAATCAGTTTTTATCTGTACATTATTGTTTGCTCAAACTATGAACATGTTAAAAATAAACCTCTCAGCCTTTTCTGCAGCTCTCAAACTATAATAAAAATACTTTTGCTTTTCAGTCCTGTTCAAAAATGTAGTAGAGTAAAAAATAGAGATGCCCTCTCTCAAATTTAGTGAAGTAAAAAGTATCCACTTTAAATCTACTTAAGCAAAGTATAGAGACCTAAATTTGAACCCAAGAACAATACTTTACTACTTTTACTTTGTTACCTTCCACCACTGCAATGGGACAATTTTTCTGGATGATAAAAACTCATCCAGTGGCACGAGAGTATGAACTTGCTATAGCAGGATTTGAACCAGCAATCCTCCCACACCACTGTAATTCTGTGACCAAGCTGAGCATAAGACATGTCAGGAGTTAGTACCCGTTTCTTGGGACCACAATCCTTTAGGTTGAGCTTCACAAAGACCCACTTACAAACACTTCACAAACCACCACTTATATAAATAGGTGGCGCTAAGGCAACTTTTAGGCAGTGACAGAGCCATCGGTGAGGGAACAAAACCATGAAATATTCAGTGAAAAAGTTAAATATACAGTGAAGATGTCACAGACTTTCATACAGACCTTCAAATCTGAGACTTCTGTGTTGTAAAAGAGAGAAACAAAGGTGAAGAGTTTCTTTGCTGCAGCGACACAGAAGAGGGATAAAAGTGGACGGCTCACGGCTTCGTCCACTCTCTGTGAACACAATGGAAACACAAGGAGTAAATGTATGACTATAAATTACTCTGGTGACAAGGCTTCCACAAAAGCAATTTTCAAAGACACTTCTGTACTAGCAGCTGAGATTTCAGTCTTCTCTCAAACACTAATGCTCCAGGGCATGTTTTACCATTTGTAATTCATTTGTCAGAAAAATCCAATCACACACTGTTCTCCCCAGACAGTAAAAGTGCTATACAGCGCATTGCCTAATTCTACGATTGAATTTGTGATTTCATTACATGAGACACCCAAGTATTCCAACAAGGGGACAAATCCAATGTTGTAACAGCAAGTACATCGGCACAGAATGTTATTATATGTTATGTTTTATTATCAATTTATCATTTTACAAAGTCTGCTTTTTTGGATAGGCCTATCCTCACACAAGGAGTCGTTTGTGGCAGCAGATGAGGATCCCAAATGGCTTCTATGTTGTCTGCCAACTGACACAACAGCCTAGTTTGTGTTTAGTCAGACTTGGAAATGTAATTGATTTATTCGGTGTTGTATTGTTGGACTATTCAATTCATTTCAGATGTATTTTTGCATAGTCACAAATCACAACTGCAGCCGCCTCACAGGGCTTCACAAAAGTGTTGATTTTATGCAACGGAAATTTGGAAAATGAAACAATGAAATAGGAATAATTACCCAATCTGGACAACTAGTTGGTCATAGCAGGTTATTATTGGAATAAATTATGCTGAATGTTTTTTCTGGCTTCAACTCTGTCCTTATCACACAATGTCAACATCTCTGCAAAATTAGCCATTTTCTCGTGTCCAATTCAACCCCATCATTGCAGTGTATTAAGTTGGGGGTTTTTTTCCAAGCTTTCACCTTGTACAAAGTCCCACACGGGCGCACTGAAACTTGGCAGAGCTTCTTGTGTAGAGAGCGGAGAAGGAGAGGACTGTCCTTGCTCCTGACCGTGACCCGGGGACAAACGGACGGGCCGCCACGCGCTGATCGGCCGGGCTAAGCTCCAAAAGATCCAAACCCGAGCCACGTGCAGAGCGGCCCTCCTGGTACCGTTCTGACCGGGCTCGGTCCACTCGGCTCTGCCCCGAACCGCGCTCTGCTCCGAGGGAGGAAAACAGGAAGTCACGCGCAGGTGCCCCAAATAACCTCTCGATTCAAAAACTTACACATTTGACACAAGTTTGGGTTCAGCAAATTTTCTGTTCTTTGTAAATAACAGTTTGATACAATTTTTGAACCATTATTATTAACTTTTTTATTCAATCGTTATTTTGATATAGGCTTACAGAAAATGAGTGGTGCGAATGTTGTGTTCTTCATCACCACCAGAGGTCAGCTGTGTGCAAAGTAATTCAAAAAATGTTTTATTTTATTTTCGTGCAAGAATGTAGGCTACGTAGGAAACTGTCTATCACAAAATCATCATAAATAGGCCTATATATAGTTTATTATTCATTGTATTATTCATAAAATAGGCTTATGAATAAGAGGGATTATTTGTCCCACAATGGAGAACTTGCAGTGTGGATTAGAATATCAAAACTGTATCAGAAATATAAAAGATAAATAAGACAATATGTAGATATGCTGTTTATGTAAAGCTGGGCTCTGATTCAGCCAAGTTACGCCATCAAGGAAAGTATTTACTCTGTATCTCCACTAGAGGCCACTGCGCACTAATTCAATCACAGAAGAAAATGCTCGTCATAAGAATCAATAGAATGTTTTATTAAAGTCCACAAATCCAGACCTGACAACTTAATACAACAACTTAAAGCAACACTGTGTAACTTGGACTTCACCTGCATGATTCCCTGAAAATAGAACGTTAAAACCATACTTCGGTACATTCTCCATAGGTACAACATTTCCATGGAAACAAGCAGGAAGAGGCCAACTTCCAGGCCATGTAAGAGTCAGGTTTGTGGAGATGCAAGCCTCCTCAGAGCAAGGACGTAATTTTTTCAGTGCAACAAAAACATCCAAAAAGAAAAGTTACATGGCTGGAAAGTTACACAGTTGGACTACAACTACTAAATAAAAATTCTGTCTGTGCAAAAAAAAAAAAAAAATCATCACCAGTACAATTCTTTATAAATCTTACTTTATATATTCAAATTTTAATATTTGCACATACATGAAATGCCACAAGGTACATGTACAAAACAAAATGATTTTAAATTTAAGTAAACAAAATGATCAAGAAAACATTTATTTCACTGAATAGCAGCTACATTGATTTATTCTCACCAGTGCTTCCATGGTATGTGGAATTGTGATAGTAACTTCAATGTATTATTAAAGTGCATCACTATGTAACTTTCCTGGTTAGTCACTTGCTTGTCTGTCTCCATGGAGATGTTAGCGCTTTGCCTAGATTCTAAAATATTACGCAGTATGGAATTCAACTTAGTCATTTCCATGAAGACAAGCAAGTTACAAGTCAGATATGTGGAAAGGCGAGACCGCTCACAGTCAGAATGTATTTTTGAGCAGTAGAAATACCCATAGTGAAATGAATGCTAGATAGATAAGTGTAATGCCATATTGTGGAACATTTGAGACAAAGCAATAACATCTACGTGGAGGCAAGCAGGTGGCGGACTCCTCTACCAGAAAAGTTACATAGTGCACCTTTAATCGGGGGGGAAATTGCAAAGGGTGTTGTTAACCCATGTGTGGATTATAATCTGCAGTTCAAATCAGTTTTCCCTATTGATAATTTGACTAAGAAATACCAAAAAGTAAAATCGACAGCTGCTGGATCTTATATTTTCAATTAATGACTAGGCCTTGAAAGTTTGCCCTGCATCTGTATTAAATATTTTAAGCCCCTATAATGTTGTGAAACCCAGTGATACAGTTATGATAGCATTAGCAACATACAGCTTCATACAATAACGAAAAATGATCTTGAATACAACACCACCAATGGGTTTCTGATCATATTCGGTAAAATTGCACATGATGTAGCTCTTCAGATTTACTGTAAACAGAAAACGGACAATAATTTACATTTTTTACACAGTTTTAAGAGAAAAAAAATCAACAGAAATAGCAAAACAAATTCACACATGAATCAATTGGTGCAAGTTGGTGCAAATCATGATCTAGTAATGCCCACAACTCTATATCTCAAGACGGATGGTATTCTTCAAGTTTCACTATGTAACCTTTCTGATGGAGGATCTGCTTAATGTTATTGAATGAATGTTCCACAGTATGGCATTAAAGATCTCTATGGAGGCAAGCAGGCAACTAGGACAAGTTAAATGCCAGATCTGTGGAGAGGCAAGCCCGCTCACAATAAAAATGCATGTTTTTCAAGGTGTTTTTTAAAGCAATAAAAAGCAATTGAATAAATGCAAGATAGGCAAGTTTATTGCCAGACTGTGGAACATTCCAAGCAAAGCAATAACATCTTCAGAAAAGTTACATAGTACACCTTTATTTTTTGAGAAATATAAAGATAAATTAACATTAAATAGCTTGTAAATCAATGTACCACTCAGAAAGTATGTTATTTTTTACAGTTCTCCTTGTGAGTGAATTGACACTAACTCTCCGACTCTCCCTGTAGGTTGGACATGATATCTGCACTGAAATGTACGAACTAAAACACTGTTGCCATTGAATGAAAATCTATTGCTAAAACCGAGAATGAATTTAACGGTGTTATATCTGATTTTAAGCATCTTAAAAACGTGAAAAACGCGGTCCAATTATTCCTCACTTACCTTATGCATGCCGGGAATACTCATGATTCACCGCAATAAGTTTATAAGAGCTTTTCACAACTCTCAGAGACCAATGCGGAATTTTGCCGTGACAGTAAAGCTTACAACAACTAGCATGCTGAACGCACACTTCCTGATTATCGGACAATAAAACGTTGTATAATTAGATGCAGACAGCACACAGCAGAGTTATTTTTACCTCAAGAGCTGTTTATACTATATATTTGTACACATTTTGCTCAAATATATTGAACAAATCTGGTACAGGGCTTTAAGTATGATCATTACTGCTACAAAAGAACACTACCCTCACAGCCTTATATAGAGGAGGCTTAACTCTGTGTGCTTCCTGCAGTAACTCTTGATGTAAACGTGTACCAGAAAACAAACATTTTCCAGCTGCTCGAAAAAAACAATGTTCCTTCCTGTTCTCCACTGTCACATTTTGAAAGACTTCAGGATACCACAGCCGTCATGTCCCACAGCTACGAAACAAGATAAAAATGTTAAAAGTTGTACAGTACAAAAGGGATCTTCAATAATCTTATTCTATCTAAAAACTGCTCATCCCGTAGTTCATACCTCTATAAACATGTTCTGAAATGCATGGGATTCTTGTATTAGTTTAGCAGATTTCAGTCTTCTCTTAAATGTTTACGCCCCTATAAATGCACTGAATGAGTTATGGGTGCTTTCACTTCATGATTTGGTCCTGGCTTGAGCCCAGTTTGATGTATGATGTAGTCCGGTTATAGACTGGTATTGTTCTAGTCTTGGTTTCGTTTAGTCCAAGTTTAGTTCTGAGTTTTGTCCCAGTTTATTCCAGACATGGTCTAAGTGCAACTGCAAACTGTGAACGTACTGCCAATCTAACCATGATACTGTAAATACTATTTGATATTTTGTAGGCAATTGCGCCAATGACCTAAGTCCGTCTACCTTTGTCCCCAGACCTTTACAAAAGCAAGTACTACCAGACAATAAGACCAGTTTTATCAGTGTAATTGTGTACATGAAGATACTTTTAAATGTACCTCTGAACATATGCTATTGTCTCTGTATTAGTACAAAGTATTTCTTAGTATTTCTTCTGTACCTTGATGACTTTATCTGTACCAGAGGTGAGCAGGCAGCCTGTGGTGGGCTCATAGTGCATGTAAACAATGTTGTGCTTGCTGTCGTGGAACGTGGCTGTGGGCGCCCGGCTGAAAAAAAACAAAACAACATTTTTAACTTTTTGAGTTTGATAAATATTTGTGTAGGTGTAAAGTCTAGTAGTCCCTCTCCCAGACTTTTCACATCCAAATGTTTATATTACCCCAGTACCACAGACAGTTTTGAAATATATACCTCTCGATTTAAGATCTACAAATGTTAACTATAGTTGCGCAAGCTTGCTATATTAATTGAGTGGCTTTAAAGGTAGGGTATGTAGCCTGCTGTCTTACAGGTTTAAAAAAGGAACTGCAAACACAACTGAACTTCGTTTCCGTTTCTCTCATTATCAGTACACGCCTCATGTGAAAATGGATTTTGAGAATTAAAAAGCTAATTCTATCATAGAATTCTGACGTGTCCCCCAGCACGACTTTAAACTAGAGTCATTTAATGAATGTTGTGGTGTTACATGAACCTATTTTATGACTTTAATCTGAACAGGCCCAGTAATTTCAAAGATATTAACCATAAATTATTAGTCTGTCTACATCTCCAAGAGAAAACACCAAAGCCAATTCTTCAATAGATTAGTGACCCATCATCCAGCTCATTGTTCAAGTATAGGCTTTTATTGACTGTTGTGATGTCAATTGAATGCAGACTATTCAGTAAAGACAGCTGCAGTTAGCCCTAGTCTGACAAACAGACAGCAGCAGAGTGTTACAGAGAACAGAGACAGTGTGTGACTCACTCCTCTTCTGTGATGGAGCCATAGCAGCTGTCGCAAACTCGCACCTCGAACTCAAAGCCCATCAGAGGAATCGCCGAACGCTTAGAAGAGCACTTTCCACACACCGCCTGGCCGCACTTCCTACAATGGTGCTGAGAGTAGAGGAGGGAGAAGATTAAGAGTAAGGACGAGGGCTGCATAAGAAAGCTCACAGTTCAAAAACGAGCTTTATCCATGAGGAAGCAGTGGAAATGGTGGACTCTTGTAAATACTTTGATTCCTCCCCAAGGTTTGATAAGAACAGAGAAAAAAATCGTCAAACGAGGACAGCAATGGGTTCACTTGATGCGGAAGCTTAACTCTTTTAATGTGTCATCAAACATTTTAGATAATTTTTATCATTCCTTTATCGAAAGTTTGTTCACATTTTCTTTTATTTATTGGTTTTATGGGTTGTCTGTGAGAGACAAGAACCATATTGTCAAAGTGTGTGGTAAAATCAGTGGAGTTCAGATGGAGGACTTGACCTCTGTGTGCTCTAAAAGACTAAGGCCATACTGAGCCAGTCTAACCATGTGCTGCGCTCACAGTTTGTGCAAATGCCCTCTGGGAGGCGATATGTCACCCCAAAACAAAAGACCAAGGCTACACTAAATCTTTTATTCCCTCTGCCATAAAACTTTTAAATGGAGAGTACATTTTTGTGTCCCCTGATGCACTGAGGTTTGAATGTACGGTGTGTGTTGCACATGATTTTTTCATGATTTGTGCACGATTAGAGATCTGTGAAATGAATTGCCCTTTGGGATTAATAAAGTTGTTGATTGATTGATAATTAATCGTTATCAAAACAAAATTGCAGTTTTAGTTTGTGCAATGATCAAATCACAAAGGCTGCAACTGTTTAGGTAAGAGAATGTCCTTTGCAAAGAATAAAATATTCTGTCTGAAAAATCATACCTGCAGTTTAGATCTCTACAAACATGTTGTAAAATACATGGGATTCTTGCATTAGTTTATCAGATCATATTTAATTCTACTCTTGCTCCTGAATTGCTCGGCATGTCAAATCTTATGTTTTTTACCAAGATCGACAAGAGACAATTAAGCATTAATATTATCAGAATGAGAAAAATATTGAAATATAATATCATAATAAATATGTTTTCCTCAGATCTATCAATCACAATAAAAAGAATGTTTTTTAGTAATAATTTGCTGAACGTAAACAATAAAATACTTTTAAATTATAAGCCATTTAATATGTTACCTGTCTGAGGCCGATCTTCTTACTGTCCCACATCTGTTTGAAGTTCCAGAAAAACGGCTGCTCACATTTCTGACACGAGTCACTGTCCAACCACTCAGGAGTCTGCACACACAGAACGCATCAGTATAACTTATAATGCAATAATTCATGTGTATATAGGGTTAAATATGATTTAGGAAGACATATTGTGCTTTTGTCTGCTAAAGTTATAATCTATGAGACCCGCAGATCATTATTTTACATTTTGGACATTTTAAATTAGAATACTGAGCTAAAATGACCGACTTTCACCTGCCCTTCCTGTAGGTCGCAGTAAACACCATCACAACAAAATGATTTATTTGTGCAAAAATGGCTACGCAACGCTGCAGAATCCTACAAGCACCACTGTTCAATAAATAAATAAATAAATACAGAGCAATAGAAAGAGAGAGAGAATGCACTCAAGGTCCTTTACTACACAAAACTGACCCTTGTGAGCTTTAAGACGTGTCATAACGCTGTTACCTCCACAAAAACATACGTGGAGTTGTGTTTTGTTTCATTTACACGTTTGAGTAATCCTACATTATTAGTCTGTCTACATCTCCAAAGCTCAAAATGCTCTGTTCCACCTTGTGATGTCATGAAGCAGTAGTTTGCAAGTTAACAGCCACATTTTACCTTTAGTTCAGTAGAGATTGGCAATTCCCGGGCTGAGATTATCCAAATGATTCTTGTGGATCTTGTGGAGCACTTTCTGTATTACCACATGACATCACAAGGTGGAGCAGAGTGTTTTCTGTTTGATAGAAGAACTCAGCCTAAATATGCAGGATTTGTGTGTTAAAAATGTGAGAATGACTCAAAACACAACTCCTTGTATGTTTGTGATGAAGAAACAACATTATAACAGATCAGAAAATAGTGTAACATTTAAGTACAGAGCAGTGGGCGCGTATGAGGGTTAGGGTTAGGGGAAAACAGGGATTTTTGGAGCAATGGCATCTTGAGTACAGAAGAATAAAGATTACTCAAACAAGCTTCTAAAAGTCAAATTTGCATAATAGGTCTTTCACTAAGCAGACAGTCTCCTGACCTCTTGTCTTGTGACGTCCATGTTCCAGACGACGATGGAGCCGTCTGAGCTGCAGGAGATGAGCTGTCGAGTGTGAGACGCATAACACAGGCCCTCGATCTTCTCACTGAGGAAAACACAGAAGACAGAAAATATAAGTAGGCCTGTCACGATAATTACTGTATCAACTTATCGTTCAGTATATGAAGGCTGGAACAATATTTTTTTGGGGTCATTATTTATTGTGTGTACATTTTCTTTGCACTACTGCGAAATTTTGGATTATTTCTTGGCTATATGATAAGATTTAAGCTGTGAAAGGTTGAATTAATAACTTCTATGACTCGTTACAGATGCAAACTAATGACTAAATTGTTTCTTTCTGCTATTTATTTATTGCAGCTCATGATTTTTTAACAATAGTGTACATTTAGAATACTTTTTGTCGTTTAAATCTGCTCTTGGGTTTTTGTGACAGTGGCATAAATTTGTTTAAATATTATCATTTATCATCTATATTTACTTCAGCAATATATCAAACTTCAAAATATGTTATCGTGATCAGCCTAAATATAAGAGGTGCTCCCATCAGGATTTTTAAGGTCCATCACTAATACCGATCATTTGAATTTTTGATATGATGGTTGGTTTTTGATATAATGATTGATGATTTTCCGATACGATCACACTGACTTTCATATAACACTTTTTTTATTATTAGAAAATTTTACAAAAGGCTTTTGATTATATGAAGTTCGACCAAATCTAACTACTTTATAGAATCAATTGCGTTTTGTTGGACATTTTAGGACTTTAGGCAGCTGTAGTTTAAATGTGCTTTAAAAATAAAATTGAATTGAACCGAACTGAATAATGTGCCTCTAGATGCTTATCAATTGCCTGCATCACAACATTCTATGGGCCAGTATTATTTAATACAGATGGGGCAGTTAAAATTAATACTGTTATAAACTGTATTTCAACAACATTTTCTATTTTGAGTTTGCTCAATAATAGAAATGATCAGGTTAAGCATTTTTGCATTTACCTTTTATATATTTCATGGCAAATACAATGTAATAACTTGCGACGTTGACTATGGACTCCAATCCAAACCATGACACCATAAAAATCACAATTCGATATTTCCACAACGCTTCAGTCCCTTTACATGCTGTGTGAATGTGTTTGTCACCTGTGCCCCTGCAGTTCGATGGCGGTGCCTTTTCTGCCCCCAATGTCCCACATGATGATGGAGTGATCTGAGCTCCCTGAAAACAGCACTCTCTGAGCAGGGTCCCAGCACAGCGCCGTCACGTTACCTGCAACGGACGACAAATACAGAACTAGCTTAACAAAAAAAAATTGTTATGCAAAAATATGACATGATATGATACAACAAGAGAAATGATAATGTCGGAAAAAACAAAACATGGGTAAGGTGTATGGCGTAATGAGCGAGGTTTTGAGCGCTCTGACTAGTAACTTGGCTTGGTGGTGTTTCTGTAAATTCCAAAACATGAGGTTCTTATTGCAGAAGAAACAAATATAAATGGTTTTCGGTTCGGTTTTCTTCATTCCAGAACATAAACAAGACAGACTTTTAATCAGCCATTTAAAGAAGAAATAGGTCACTTTTTGGTTCCAAAGTCTGACCTCTGCTCCAGACCACATGCTTTTACTGACAGAGGATTGGCTGTAGACCTCTCCATTAAAAGCACCCAGGCTGATCACTGACCCTTGAACTTTGATTTGGTAATATTTTGATTAATCGCATTTCCCTCCTCACCAGTGTGTCCCTTGAAGGTGGTGACCAGGCTGCATGAGTCCTGCTCCAGCTTTAGGATGGTCACCTGTCCAGACTGATCTCCCACAAACGCATGACGAGTCTCCACATCGAACCTGGGACCATTAAGGAACAAAACTACAAGAGTGAAATATAAAACTATAAGAAGGAGGAGAGGTTAGGTACATAATACTTCAAAACACTGGTAGTGAAATCCCTGTCAATGTGCTTCTACCACTGTGTCCTTGAGCACTTCACACATTTTATCAATTTGAGGTTAAGTTAAGTGTTTAATCTGTGGTGGTCAGAAAAGCATTGGTCAAATGGTTGCTATGTTTGCATCTGGGAGTGTAAGTGATGAGTCAGTGGATTACACATCAAATTTAAAAAGCACATTTTAGAATTGTAGACACTTGTTTTGAGTTTATGTAATCAAATGGTAAAAAATAAATGGCAATAATTCATAATAGATCTAACATTGTCAAACTCCAGATACTAATCAATAGACTTCTATAGTAGACTATAAGACTAATATTGAATCTGTATACTCATTTGAACAGATGACTTCAAAACTTCAATTAAAAAAAAAAAATCACATAAATATGAACTAAAAGAACTGTTTTTATTATCAAAACGGGTATTGAGTATCGATTCCTCGAAATAGAAATCGCTAATTGAATCCACACCTTAAGCTACAAACATCAGAGTTGGTATATAGCATGAGGGTGATCAGAATTTTCCCATTAAATGTGATTTTAAACAGATGTTAAAGGATACTGGAGTCCGGAGACCCAGGAGGAGGTGCGGTGTGTGCCCAGAAGCTGCCCACTCTCGGAGCAGTGCCACGTGAAGCTTTTGTCCTGACCTGTACTGAGCAACCACTCCATCTCCAGCACAAACAGGACCACAGACACTTTACCCTGGTGAGCTGCAGATAGAGGGGGATAGAGGGGGAGAGAGGGGGATAGAGGGGGATAGAGGAAGAGAAAAAAAAAAAGAGTTATTAGAATATTTTTAATTTAAAGGGCCCATATTACGCTATTTTCTGATCTATGTTATAATGATGTTTCCTCGTCACAACCGTACCTGCAGTTGTGTTTTGTTTCATACATTCATACATTGCTTATTTAGGCTGAGCTCTTGCAAATGGAAAACACTCAACTCACTTCAACCTTGTGATGTCATGTGGTAATACAGGTAGTGCTCCACTGTGTTTACACCTTCACTAGAATCATTTGGTTGATTTCAGGTCTGGAATTGCCAATCTCTACTGAACAAAAGGTAAAAGGTAGCTGTTAACAAGGTGGAACAGAGCATCTTGAGCTTTGGAGATGCAGACAGCCTAATAATACAAGATTACTTAAACGTGTGAATGAAACAAAACACGACACACACACACAAGCATATACTATTAGATTTGCAATTTATATTTTAAGTGAACAATACTGAACGCTGCTCCAAACCACATTATTTTACTGAAGATGACTGGCTGATCATTGACAATTAGAAATGACTGAATCTTTATATCCAGAAAAATTTGATTAGTCGCCCAGCCCTACAAGAGCTATTTATTTGGTAAACAAGCCTTGTAAAATGTTCTCCCATTGGCTGCTATACAACACGTTTAATATAAATTTTACCCCGAAAAAGTGACTAATCGTGACACAGTAACTGACTTGAATAGACAGATTTCCGGTCTCACCCTGGTAGGTGTTGGTTGGAGTCATCTTATTGTAATCCTCTGACAGGATGAACTCCTAGAACAAAAACAGGAAACAGAGAAAGAATTCAACCAAAATGTTTCACTTCAGACCGCAAAATTAAAATAAAGTTGTATGGGTTTCTGCAGCTTTGAGAAATGTTCAGAAATCACTGTCATCATCATAATTTTCCTCGGGCTTGATACTTAAAACAGATGGGGACAGGTAAGATTTATATTGTTCAAATGCAGATTTTTGTTGTAATATAGTGAGTTAATGGACCTAGTCGGTGATAGAAATAATTACATTATACATTTGTGAATTTAACTTTTGGATATTTCATGGCAAAGTACAATGTTTTTAGCGGTATTATGACCTCAGTATGCCGTCATCACATTCTAGAAACTGAAAACCTGCACCAGTATATTGAACGTGTGGGTGTGTGAGGTAATTGTAAAAGTACCTTCACGTCACTCTACGTAAATGTCTGTGCTTACGTCTAAATACACATCGTCAACAGTAACCTCTAAAGTCTAAACACCTTAAATATATGTTTTATCATCAACAATCAAACAATTTTTAATTTGAAAAGCATTTCAAAGGATAATTGTGAAAATTGCAGAACCGAAAAAAAAAAAATTGACTAGAGGGATTTTAAAAGCAAGAAAATTACAGATAAATTGTGGTACATTTGGTTTGCAGGCAAGAGCTGTATAGAGCAGTAAAATGGGCATTTTATATATAATTTTGTCACCTTAAGGGACCATTAGCTGCTGAGTACCAAAGGTAAGTGTATTAGAACTGTTCCTGCTTTAGCTAATGTGGCCTTTATTTCCATAAAGCTAAAGCTAGCTCCATGTTTTATGAATGAGAGAATGTGATCCTTACACAGATGCTTCCAGTGTCCATCCCAATAGACAGCCTCCTGGTCTCTGGATTAAAGGACATACACGTGCTCGAAGCTGGGAAAAAGGAACAAAAACATTATTATCTATTTGACGTTATCAATAAAGGCTATTTCCATACAAGTAATACCTTTTAACTAAGTACATTATAAACTAATATGTGCACAAACGGACAGACAAATGCTGAATTCTGTGTACAAAGCTGATATGCACAAGTTCAAAGATTTATTGAAAATTACATCAAATACTTTTAGTCTACCAGGTAACTAAAAAAATAATAACAATCTTTAATGTAGGCAAAGGGTTGAAATAAGCAGATTAATTTGAATTTATCTATTCTCAGAATAATCATAAACTAATTTAGTAATCAAATAATTTTTATCCAGTCTATACACAGACCCAAAACATGTCATGCCCTGAAATAAACGGTTTGTATCATGTTTTGTCTGTAAGTGTACTTTATCAGGATGTCCTCAAGCGGCATCTGCGTAAAATGTAATAAAATCTCATAATCACACAATCTTAACTTAAACTAATCTATACACTGTAAACAAAGCAATTTAATGTAGCAGCCTGATGTGCCATGAAATTCCTAATCAATACCTAGAAAGCGACTATCAGTGAGTCCTCTATTGTAAGCTTGAGCACTTGTCTATGAGAGTGAATTAGCTCTGTGTGATCTAGACTTTGTGCTGACGGCAGCTCGAATTTTCCTTCAGTTGCAAAAACAAAAGAGGAACTTCTCCGGACCCAGTGAGTAACAAAGCAGTTCTATTGTCAAACAGGGAACAACACATGTTACAGTGAGGCTAATTATGAATGTGTGAAGTGCATATATGTCCATTTAAGCTTAATACATTTTACATTGCACTGAATGTGTCCCATAGTGATATAACAAACAAACAAAGTTAAAATAGTTATGTGTCATAGCATCCATTGCTAACAATGCTAATGAGCAGAAAAATAAGATTATAAATGGGCCCTTAATGAATAAAACAAAGATGCAATTAACCACTAGGCTGTTTTTACTAGTTACCAAATAATATGGGGCTCATATATGAAAACACATATTAATTAAATTCAAATCATAAACTGTCAAAAAAAGAAAGAAAAAACAAACAAAAAAAAACGTAACATGATAAAGGGACAATATAATTCAATACATTTGGGTAATAATTAGAAGAAAAAGTAGTTCTTACATGGCATTGTGTGGTAGACACTGGGCCAGTACTGACCACTGTCTCTCTTCAGCCAAACTCGAATAGTCCTGAACAAAAAACAAAATAATATACATTAATATAACTTCATATGGCATCAAATGTGTTTCAAATTCTATAAAAACAATCATCTTCAATTAAATTATAGCGTCAGTTCACCCTTTACCCTCAAGATGGAGTTATATGACCCCTACAATGTATTCAACATATTGACCAAAGTTATCTTGTGCTTTCTGCATAAAGTTTATCTTATGGCTAAAGGTGGGCACGTTGGCCACAAGAAATTACCAAAATTATTGTTTGAAAAGTATGCAACATTATAAAATCCAGTATATTATCTCAAAAGAAAAAAAAACATACAAAAATCAAGCATAAGGTTATATTTATGTACTTTCCTGTTTAGTTTTACAGTTCATCCATTCAACTATGTGATACTTAAACTCAACCAAGACATTTACAGGCACATTAAAAAAAGTACTGTAATACTGACTGTACAGGATATGCAAATAAATAGGCGGTAGAGACACACTACAAATTCACAGCTTTGCATGTGATGCCATGTAGTTAGTTACTAGTTATCAAATCCTGTGATGCATAAAACACTGAAAACTTTCCATTACAAGCTGTACTGAGAGAAAAAAAAGGTAAAAACTGAATGATAATAAATGTCTGCTCAAAGATATGTACCATTATATTGCAAATTATTGAAATACAAAACAAATAGAAAAGCTGTTTGCGTGTTTTGTAGTAACACTCAAAAAAAGAAGCTGACGTGCTTGTTTTGTATTAAAGCCTACTTAAAAAATACATTCAATAAAAATATGATATATGAAATATTAAAATTATATATATATATATGTGTGTGTGTGTGTGTGTGTGTTACCAGTTTCCCTTTACTATGCAAACTGGACATACACATTTTAAGTGTATTAACTTATAGGATCTGAAATATTTGCTTTGGATCAACATAAAATAATTAAACAGAGGAAGATGACATGATACATTATTTTAAAGTCAACATTTTATTTCTGAGTGTTGTTTGAATGTGATAGATCAGTGTGCCCTTGCTATAATCTTGCTGTGGGCTATTTTCAAAACAAACTTTAGTGCTGCCTCATGATCAGCTGACATGAAGCCATGAAACTTAAAAGTGTTCAACATTCTAAGAAGTGTCCCACTCACCGTTGGAAAAAGCTGACAGGAACAATGTCAACAACAATTTCTACTCTAAAAAAAACTAGTAAGTGGATATTTTGGCTTTTAAATGGTAATTCCAATAACATATGTGGAGTGTATATTTACCACCACAAAAATATGCCAAAAATGACCAACAGTAAGAAGAGAATACCAATTGATTTCTATTCTTAAACAACTACAAAGTACATAGTTTGATGGCTTATTAACTAATTACAGATACAGATTTGGATATGAAGTGATTTCCAGCATGCAAAAATCCGCAACAAACTAATATAGATTATTAACTAAAAACTCAATATTGCTACACAATCGGCTATGCTATTTGGGCTAAAATACAACGGCTTAAGCGGTGTGCAAAAAAGCTAATATTTAACAAGAATGCATGTTTGCGCAAGAGAGGCGAGGTTGTGTCGTTAAAAAGAACAGTAAAAACACGAAAGGTTCGGAAAAATATGCTTAAAAAATGCTTGTTATGCTATACTATGGCCGTATACCTGTCATCGGACACGCTGATAACCCCGTCCTCTTTCGGGATGATGACCGCCGAGCTGACCACATCTTGAAATGCCTCGATGGAGCCCTGCAAAGATGGCTTCCGATCCCGGGGCTGGCCTTGGGTCTCTGCCGCCATGGGTTAACGCTCCACCGGTGTCAAGTCCTCCAGGGGGGCCCAGGAGAACATACCCCTCCAGCAGCAGCGGTTAACGGCCAGTGTCAGACCGCAGTCAGGAGCTCCGGAGGCGGGCTGTGAGATCGGGAAGAGGCGGTGTGTTGTGGCCGGGATCGGAGCGCAGTGAGGCGGTCAGCTGACAGCACACACCGCCCCTACCTGTCACAGAGGAGCGCTGTCACAATAAAACTTCCTGTTTGGCCGAAAAAGATGAAAAATGGATAAATAAAAGTTCTTTAACATCCTTTCTTCGCTTTATTGAATTGTTTTTATTTATTATTTATACATAACTATGCGAGTTTGTGAAAGTTTAAAAGCATTTGCTAACGCTATTTTTTCAGACCCTTCCAAAATAAAAGTGTGTACATCCGCTTATGTACATTTCAGAATAAAAATAATTTGTGTTTCTTTATTATTTACTACTAACTTTACTTTTATATGGGCTACTTCACTTTTGATACATATACAATATGACCCTATTTCTTACAAAAAATAACTGTTATAA
>KN486841.1:0-37093 GCA_000787095.1 Periophthalmodon schlosseri | reverse complement strand
GAGCTAACTGAACGCTTGTATAGTATTTTTTGTACTGACTTTGTTTCATTAGAAAGAGTTAGAACAGAGTAGTTATAGTGTTGCATTAGTTTTGGTCATTTTCCTGCCACCTACAGGAGAATATCAGCATTACAGTCTGTCTTTCACACACTTTGACTGAAGATGGTGCTGTGGATTTGTTCAGCTCAAGTTAACAAATATAGACTTGTATTTGTGCAAAAAGGGACCTAGTTTTAGTGTAAGTCAGTAGTGGATGTATGGTAGGGTGATTAGATTTTCAGTTTATGTTGTAATAAGAGTCTTTTCAAAGTTCACATTGTAAAAAACTTAAATATGAACTGACAAACTAATACAAGAATCACATTTCAGTACATGTCTGTACAGATCTAAGGCCCTAAACACTGCACGTGTCAGCGTTTACGTGTGTAAGCTCATGAAACCACAGCCGCGCATCAACATGAGGACGGCCACACCGGCCACACCAGCCACACCGGCAACTCAATGGGAAAACAAATCACACTTGACTGTGTGCGTTTAGCCACTTGTAACAGGTCTACACTGAAAATGACTAGCTGAATGGGCTTGTATTTGCCATCTGTACAGGCTGGCCACACCAAAACGCAAGGACTTCCAAAGTAAATTTGAAAGCACAAATTGACAGTCTTTCAGAACCTGGGATCCTTCAAACTATATATAACTGCCCCAGGAACATGTTGTGCTGATGGTAAATGCACAAATACAACAACAGATCCATGCTTTCTGTGTATTTTGATGGGGATATGTTCCCTATACTCGCGTAGAGCTTAAAAAATAGGTTGGATTCTAAAATATACGTGTCCAAAACGTGTTGTTTTTATGCTTGCATTGGGCGAAATACGGAAATACAGTGTACAAGATATTTTGTTTTTTTGTGGAGGAAATTATGGTACTACCAAAATTGCAACCTTTGCACCCATTCAAAGTGAGATTTCGATTCAATTGTGATTAATCTTGCAGCCTTACTAGCCACGTCTGATTGGATGGGTACAGTTTTACCTTAATGACCATAGTTAATAATAGTCTTGAACACAGGTTAAAGCTTTTGCTGATGATTACATTTACTGGAATATATATAATTATAAACTGGTTCAAAGCTTCACCCTTGTTTTTTCACCCTTTGTCTTTTAAATATACAGTTTGTTGTATTCCGCTCTGGGCATATTAGTAAAGTGCGTATGACAGGTTTTGATGTTTTTCTTATTTGGTAGGATTGTACCTGTGGTAAATATTCATCATAGTTTTGCAAGGGGCAGTTTGTGGAAAAAAGTTAGAAAATACAGAAGTAGCGATGAGTTGTAAAACAGAATCTCTCTACTGGTTAACAACAGGGAAAGTACTGTCACCAAAATGCAGAGACAATTGATGCACAAGAAAGGCATTTGTGACTGTTTAAACATTTATTTTTATTAGTCTAATCATAACTATTGTGCAGTTTAGATGTGTGCCTGGCCCTTGCTGACATTATGGTTGCTGGGTAACAGTTATGGAATTGCCTCTACATATGTCATATTTGCTGTTACCAAAATGGAAAAAAGGATTTATTGTAAAATCTTAAATATAATGTTGACTATGTGTTAGTGAAATGAGTAGTCTAACCTGTCATTACATTTGACTAATCTAGCATTTAAAGTGCATATAATTGATTGCGGGGGAAACCTACTTTGAAAATGCCATAAAAGCTGCAATGGCCCCTTCCTTTATTGAAATCTCTTGGTTATATTTAGTTTTGTAGGTGACGGTTGTCCTCTCTTCCTTCAGTGGTAATTGCGTATCTGCAGGTAACGGGATATTGCTCCCTCTGACAGTTTGCTCATCTTTATGGTGTTAAATGACGCTAACAGTTTTATTGAAACTAAAGTCAGGAGTTCATGCAAGTTCAAGTTCTTTTCCAGCTTCTCATGTACCAAAGACCAAATGGCATAGGGTTTCTTCTAGGGCTACTACTAATTATTATTTTGAGGAGTCTCTGATGTCTTTTTTATTTATTTATTTTTTGTTCCAGCTGTAGCCACGTAATGTGGAGTTAAAAGAAATCTCAAGGTTTCCCCCATTAGTATAATATTTGTGATGAAAAATGGTGGAAAAAATATGTAATTATTTTGTTAAATAAACATTCAGGATGCATATTTTAAACACATCCTGGAGCACTGGTCAGCTTGGGTTTTTTTAATGAGGAGGTCTAAAGCCAATCCTCTGTCAGTAAAAGCGTGTGGTTTGGAGCACAGTTCAGACTTTGGAGGAAGAAATGCGACTATATTTTGTGTTGATAATTATCATAGTGTTCACTGTTTCTTTTCAGAAAATATATTTTGAATTATGGTTATTTGTCTATAACCTGACAAAATAAATACAAATTTAAAATTAGTATTGATCATTATCAGTATTGGGTATATTTGATTCAATTACAATTAATCTCTTCTGCCTTTTATAACAGTAGAATGCAGTAGAATTTCTGATTTGCTAATTGCTTCCATTCAAATTGCAGTTTCAAGACTGCATAATTTACCATAATTTCCTCCGCAAACAACAAAATACCCTGTGTAATTCTGCATAAAAACTGTAGTGTAGATCTGTGCAAACATGTTCTGAAATGTGATTCTTTTATTCGTTTGTCAGTTCATATTTCGGTCTTTATGTAAGTTCTTCTGGACATGACCTGGACATGAACTTTGAACAGATTCCTATTAGTAAAACATAAATTGCAAATCTACACACTATCGCAATGTTTGTCAGAAACATCGCAATTAGATATTTTCCCAAAACCTCCCTAAAACTAGGCCTTTCCCTTTCTATTCAACCCAGCCTTACACCAAAATCCACTCTCCACATTATCTCCTGGCCTGAGAGAATCCCGGGGGCCTTGTACATTCAGATAAATGCGCTGTGCTCTGGTTTCATTTTATGGTGTGGACTGCTGATGTCATTAAATATAGTGGAGACTGACAGAACAGAGCTACAGCCCTGGCTAATGCACTCAGCCATTGTACGAGACAGGAGCAGGGCACAGCTCAGCACTGCATGTTTTAGTATGGGTTTTCTAGGCCTAACAGATTAATCATAGCTGAATAAAAAACATAATTTGATTGGTTGCAATTTGGTGTAAATCTGTCTCTAATCATTACATATAAAGGCATGTAGCATCTAGTTTGTAATTGTGCCTAGTCGACTATTGAAATAATCATAATCGTATTTTCATCATCACATCTGGACTATGCAGACTCGACACAACATTAACATGCATACCAAAAGACCTTTTTTAAAAAAGAGATTGTGGCTTTTTGATGAAAATTAAATTTAAAAAATGTATTCCATTTTTAGCAATACTGCACTTTATCCGTAAATACCTTCAGTCACCAAATTTCAACCTTTTATTTGATTAAAAATGTTTTTAAATATCTCTATACAATTGTTTGACTAGTCGACTGCAAAAATAATCGATACTAAGGAATAGATACTCAATACTCAGTATCACTTCCGATACCACAATGTTAATAAAATGTTAATAAAAACAGTCTTTTAGACAAGAGAATGTATAATACTAGTTTTAGTATTGATTAGTTTGACTCTGAATACTTTTGACAACCCTAGTTGCAGCCCTACTCATTTGCATGTTAGAGCTGAATAATTAATTGAAATTACAATTCACAAATCACAAAGACTGTAATTATTATTGAAGTGGATATAATGTCTTAGGCAATAATGTACCCGTTGTGTCCATGGGGTCTTACAGCTATAAAACGTGCTAACTGTAGTTTAGACCTCTACAAACATGTTCTGAAATGTGATTCTTGTGTTAGTTTGTCAGTTCATATTTAAGGCTACTCTCAAATGATAATGCTCTAATGTTTCAAATGTAGACTGAATCTTTTATTTTAAATTTCATATCTAATACTGTACTTATTTGAGAACTTGTGTGGTTTTGCTGGTTGTTTTGAAGGAGAAAAACGTGCAGTATTAAATACATTTTAATTCAATCTAGTGAAGGGACTAACATGGTAGCATCAAGAGAGATGGGAAAGAGATGGGAAACATTCACCATATTAAGCTTGCCTCTGTAGGTTTATTATTGCTTTCCTATTTTGGTGCTATTTATTGTCCTCTCCAGTGGGTCTTGTTCTAACACCCACTCACTTAAAATAGAGATCCCAATTTATCCACAAATGTTGCCTGTACTTTACTTTTTTGCTTGCAGCCAACTTGTAACCATATTTAATATTTGAGGGGCAAAAATTGTGGATACATTGATGGACACGTTTTAGGTTTATAAAAAATGTAATATAGTGGGAAAATGAAGCCTTGTCTAGTCCCTTGTCTAGTCTCATGGACTAGATAAGGGATGCACCGATCCAGCTTTTTCAGCCCCAATACTATAGCTTTAAGTATCTGCTGATACTTGATATTAACTGAAACAGATGCACAGACTGAAAACAGCATTTATTTCCTTAAAATAAAAGTAAAAGTGATCCAAATGTGTTATGTAGCTGTTATTTATCTCTCAAGTAACAACAAAATAGCTGTATCAAGAAAAGTTGAAACATTGAGACTGTACTAACTACGACCAGCAATTATATTCTCATTACATCAATTTATTGGCCCAACCAGGACATCGTAAGAACCTGCACAGGGACCGGGACAGGGACAGGGGCCGGCACCGGGACAAATTAATTTGGACATAGTCTGAATAAATGTCACCTGAGTCATATTTTACATAATCCTTCATGGCTCTAATGAGTCATATAACACTTATCAGCCTTCTGTGATTAGCTCTATTGTTTTCATTGGTTTGAGTCACTCTTTTAAGTCAACTTTTTAACCTTCTTTTGCTATTTCTTTTGCTAATGCATCTCTGTTTTGCACCCTTGCATCAAACATAGCAAATGCTGCCATTCAGTAACAGGGATGCATTGACAGATTTCGATGTTTTTGAATCTAGAGCAACCGACGATGGCCGATGAGCTCTGCCGATAATTTGCCGGCATGATTGACAGGTGGATTAGCCAATCAGGGACACGTATGGTCTGTCCGTACCAAAAACATATGTCTGCTTACGATGAAAAAAGAAAGGGAAAAAATATCACAAGGGACTGAAAAACATTGCTGATTTCTGTGGAAACATTTAGTAAACTCTGTTAATGTGAGTTAAGAGAAAATGGTGGGTGACCAATGAGCTCCTTCGTTTCACTTTCATCACTGAAATAAACAACTCTGTTATGTTCATGCTGCGCTAAAGTACCATGGAGTTTTAAGGCTGATAGCCGATATGAGTCTTCACTTCCTGTCTGGGTTCAGTGTAAGTCCAGAGCAGGACCTTTCTGTGTGGGTTTTTGAAAGCACCAGTTTTCCCCTAAACATTATTAATCCTACAGTCGTCTCTGCTGCTCAGTGACCCTCTGCTCTTAATAAGAACGCGGTCTAATAATGGATGACTTAAATGGACAGTATAAATCTCCCTTTAGAGACACTGCACTGGTGGGTCTCAGGCTATTTTAACATGCACTTGTACAATTAATACGTTTTCTCATTTCTGCTACCAATTTTGTTAGAGGTCAAAACGGCTAATGTGGGAGTGGAGAACAATTCTGCTGATAATCGTGATTATACAGGTCACCATTTAATTGCAAGAACTAAAAATAATTGTTGTGAATTTTAGAGGCAAAAATAGGTCATTTCATTTCAGTCTTCAAAAAGTGTAAAGCACTTTTATATCTGACTGTTTATGTCACATTTGATAAACTTAAGTTTGATTTGATGAAGCGGGTCACGTATTTGAGGAATGGTGAGGGTAGACCATGTTTACATGCACACCAAAAATTAGTCATCTAATTTCTATCTAATTGTCTTTACCACTTCCTTGTCAAAACATACAGGTGTGAACAAAGTTGAAAAGCAAATGTTTTAAAGATTTTTCCAAATACAACAGTTACTCTACAAAGCCAGGTGTTTTTGGTGATCAGATTTCTCTTTGCGCATATAAACACACACCAAAAATCCAATTACATTTCTCTTTTAGTTTGAAAACTTTCTCAGGGCTAATCAGCTACATAGTAACTAATGACCACAAGACCTATAATGTATATAATCTGTTTCTGAAACTTTACAACTACTAAGTTATTAAGGCATTTCGCTGAATTTTGCATTTTAAATGTGCTTTTTGGACTTAACACCATTGTTTTATGGATAGTAGTCACCACGCAGCGGGTTGGCCTCCATGATGCTCTTAATATTTAAATTTTTTGAAATGTCTAGGGGAAAAATGAATGGAAAATGTACTTCCAGAAACAGAGCAGGCAGCCAGTTTTGAGCTCCATTCATAATTGTTTTGTTTTTTTGTAGGGAAGAAATCCATTTTTCCTTGAACCTGCCATCATCATCGCTATCACCGACGGCAACAAGCTGACAAGCACTGGAGGAGTCCAAGATGAGGTCAGACATGTTTTTATAGCTAATCAATATCTGTCAAAAACTATTGATATTTTTAAGATTTAGTTTACAGTAGTATTGTCACATTACTGTATTTCAATACTAAGGAAAAGGCTTATTACTCAATGATGATTAAAACCCTTTTTTAAAACCGTAAGAGCACAGGATACATACGATTTCTTTAAGTAATAAAAAAAGAGGAACTACAATCACAACTGAACCTGGGTTGCCAGTGCCTTAACCTGCAGATAAGGGACACATACAAGTTTGTCTCATTCTCACTATATGGACAGGCCATGCCTCATGTGAAAGCTCAGAACCTCCAGAATTCACTCTGAGCTGCAGAGGCTGCACCAGCACTGATTCATGATTGGCTGCAGGTGCTGGAGTTTAGATGGTGACGATTCAGATCAGAGAAGCATTTTAGGTTTAAATAGGCTTGAATTTCAGCGTTGGAGCTGACAACCTAAATAAGAGACTCATGTCTAATTGAACATCACAATATATTGATTTTGGGCACACCCTTGTTAGCAGGTTTTAAAAATCACCATTAAGACAAAGGGACAAAGGGTTTTCTACTGATATAACCTTATTCCTTATTCAGCGTCACTGCTGTAGAGACCTGAGAGTTCATTCCTCATTATATCTTATGCTGTGTGTCTCATTTTAAAGTCTATATCTATATTTGACTGTGACTCTTAAATTAGAAAGAGCCAGCATAAGTGTGTCCCTGTCACATTTTGTAGTCTTGTATAAATCAAGTCACTCTTTAAAAATGTATCATCAAAGTAGAGACTGGAGGCAGCTCATTAATAAAATATGGTTCATTTTAAAATGTGTAAATTGGCAAGTTAAAGTGTCTAACCTTCCTAATCAGCTAGTGTGAGGTATGACTGGAAAAATCTCTTACACTGCACAGGTGCACTTATAACTTTTCTAGTTAAGGCTTGTCTTCAGGGAGATTGTTTTTGGAATGTTCCACAATATGGCATTAAACTATCTTGCAATAATTGAATTATGGGTGTTTTTATTGGTCAAAAATACCTTTAGATCAGTATTTGCAAAAAAAATCTACTGATTGTTTAGAATCTAGAGCAAACGATAGCCAATAATTCTGATGATATTTTTGGGCCGATATGTAGGGACAATTTCGATAACTTATACCAAAACATGCAATTTAAATTTATTGCAAACTCAACTTAACCACATGCCTTTGAGAGCAGTTTAGTCACTGCTCTCAAAGGTTTAGTCATTGTGCAATTAGTTCTTTGCACTAAAGTGTTCAAATAAAGCTTTGCATGTATTTTTAAAACAAATTATTGACCTGTGTTGGAGACTTAAGGTCAAAAGCCGATGAGCTAAAACGTGGAAATAAATATATTGGGCTATCTCTAACATTCAAAAAAATGCCTGTTTTTAACTGTTTCCTGGTCCACAGCTGCACTTGCCCCTGACCACCCCTCTGCCTGGGTCAGAGTTGACCAAAGAGCCTTTCCGATGGGACCAGCGTCTGTTCGCTCTGGTGCTCAGGATCCCCGGGGTGTCGTCTGTGGAGCCGGAGCCTTTGGGTGGAGTCCCCTCTGACGATTCACCCATCACCCCCATGTGTGAGGTCACTGGAGGTAAGAGGGACATGTACGAACAGGCTTGTCACTATAATGAGCATAGTGCTTCTCAAACTTTTCACATCAAGTACAATCTAAGATGGTGGTGGGCTTTTTGAGTACCACCAAATCTAAACCCAGACAATATCAGGGAATAAACATGATCTAAAATGAGACAAAACCATGGACAAAATAGTTCTAAATAATGAGTAATCCAAAGGAGGACATGAACATCAATGGATTTGTCTCTAAACAAGTACTCAAACTCCCTGGCTTCTCCCTGGCATTTAATACTAGCTAGACAGGACATATTGGTGTTGTATTGTTCTTTTCCTATGTATCATGTTATCTGTACATTTGTTTTTTGTTGACTTTTTATGTGAAGCACTTTAATCAGCTGTAATTGTTTTTAAACTTGAAATTGCAGAGGGCCCCAAGTATCACCAGAGGCAGTCCAGTAAACACCAGTGGTACATAGGCCTGAAGTATTACAGTAAACGATAATTTTGAAACCGCTTTGAAACTGCCACTGATGAAGATTAAAATAAAGCAAGATAATCCCAGCAAACCCTTTTTAAATAAACAGTATCATTACAAGGCCTGAGCTGCAATAAATAAATGGCAGAATGTACCAATAATTAGCCATAAGAGTGACTTATTCAGCTCTACATCTTAAATCTTATCGTATCGTTCTAAAATAACAAAAATCTCACCACTATTGCAAAGAAAAAATTACCCATGATAAATATTGAGCCCCAAAAAAATGGTTCCAGCTTTCATATATTGAACTATAAATTGAAATAGTAATTATTGTGACAGGCCTAGTGGTAGCTGCACCGCAGTTTGGGAAACACTGGTTTGATAAATGATTCATTTTAGATGAACATTTTTAGAAATCCGAAAATATTTACAAATGAATTCCTCTTTTAGCTATCAAGCAAGCTATTCATGGTTTCAGTTTCCTGTTTATTTGTGCAATTTTGAGAACCCAAATGATATAATGTAATCTGAATTTTTAATTACTATGGTGATGATTGGTCCCACTCACTTTCCCTTTACTCTGAAACCTACGGATAGCCAAAGTTTTGATAATGTATTTGAACGTTATGAACTCTTACCATCCAAAACACTGGAGCTGCATTTATTATAATGTTTGTCTGGCCCAAACACAATCTGGTGCCTGTGAGGACAGCTCTGTGCAGGTGAGCGGGACAGGCCAGGGCAGGCTCAGGATTTATAACAACATATTAAATACACTTTTTGTTTCATAAGTCCTCAAGTTTCTCCAATGAATCACATAGTTACATTGAGTTATGTGGCCTGGGCACAACATGTCTCTATTTCAATTCACAGTTCATTCCTTAGGTGTTGTTTTAATCAGGTTTTTGTTTAATATTTTAGTATTTTTGAGCAATGCTTGATAAGTTTAGGATCATAAGTTTTATTACATTCTATAATGATTAAAGGTGCAGTATGTAACTTTTCTCGTGGAGGATCCCCCACTTGTTTGCGTTCATGGAGCTGTTGCCTTGCCTAGAAAGGCATTGTATAACTGCAAGAGACAAGTTTAATACAATTTTTTATTGTTCTAATATTCCTTGAAAAACGTGCCTTCTTACTCTGAGCAGGGTTGCCTCTCCACAGGTCTGACTTGCAACTTTACTGGTGATGTCACCTGCTGCTGCTCAAGCCATAAATGCCATACTGTTGAATACAAAGTAATCACATCTCCATGGAGACAAACAGTTGACATAGTGCACCTTTAAGCAGTGGTTAATTCCCTCTTGTAGGCCTATGCAATATGGCAAAAAAATAATCACGATTTTATTTCCAAACTGCATGCTTTTACTGAGGGTCTGTTTAAATGTATGATATAGAAAGAATGAATGTAGTGTATTTGGCTTGTCTCTCCAGGCTGTTTAAAATTTATAGTTTGTTGAACGCAGCCCAAACGCAGCAGGCTGTTGTTTTTACCCCTGCACTGCTCCTCTGCCTCTGCTGTGATGCTAACGGCTAAAAGCGCTAACACTGTCGAACCATTCAAGATTTACCTCCAGGACGAAAACTGTTTTTGTCCCGAGTTCAGTAGACTGTCTCTGCTGCCAAAATCAGCAGCTCCTCCAGTTTAAAGATGGAGGAGGGTAATTCCCCTTTTCTATACCATGTGAGAGTCTGTGGTTGTCCTAGAAGTACATGCTATTGTTGATAAAACAGTTATTATAAGTATAATACAGATTAGAGATTGGATGGGGCAGGCTAAGATTGTGAAAATGAATAATGGATAATTTATGGAAAATTAAATTATTTATTGAACACTAATTGTAATTGTAATAATTGTCATATGGGCCTTTTAACACGGTGACTTGAATGCAGGAGGGTTGACAGCTAGACCAGACAAATGTGTCAAACAACTGTCTTTATTTAAGACGGTCCTATCACGTGTCTCTCAAATGCAGAAGACATCTCTAGAAAAACTAAAAATATTACTGCTTTTAACTGAGATAAATAAAGAGTTTAGTGCTTCTGTCGTTCATTCTTTTGAAATCTGCGCTGTTTCTCAGTCCTGGTTTGCTTTGTTTTGGGTTTTGTTTTGTTTTTTGCTCGTAAGCCACCATGTTCGTTTTGACCCGAATGGATGCATTTCTCTGATTTGTTATTCCACCTTTCAATCACAAACATCAGAAATCATGGAGATAATTCCAGACCCACTCATACGCTTTGACGTTACTTTACTAAGACATGGTTTTGGCTGGCCAGGCAGTGTTTGCCTCACTGTTCAAAAACAATTTTAAATGCAGCAAGCCCCCTGTAATTATTTATAAACCCTAATGTGTGTAATTCATTCTAATTTTGAACACAAAGAGATTGGCATTTGAATATTTTTAGATGAGATTTTTAGATGGACGCATGCGATGATTACTTTAAAATGACATAAGAAGAATATGCGTTGTAATTTCAGTGTAGTGTTAGTGTGTGGAATAGTTGTTCATATATTCAGTTCCTGGTTCATTGTGCCTGTGGTTCTGCTGTTGTTGCTGATGACACAAAGCTCAGGTCTTTTGATGGTTTTGTTCTGAGCGCAGATCCATGGTGACCTCTGCTGACCTCAGGATGGACTCATTCACTCCCTTCAGACTTTATTTTTAATGTAAACATTTTTCTCATGTGATTTTTCTCTGTCCTTTTACACAGAGACTCAATTATATGAAGTTTATTTTAGAATTTGCTCTGTAGCTATTGGATTATGGTGAATTCTCTCTTCCTGACAACTACTAATTGAAATACAATTTTTAATAAACACAGTTGTATTAAAAGGTTTATGCATTTTTTTTCTGGTTGAGGATCCACCACTTGCTTCTCTCATTGAAAACATTATTGCTTTGTCTGGAATGTTCCATGGACTGGCATTAAACATATCTATTATTGTCACCTGCTCTCTGTACTGAGACATAGATATAGATATAGAAGTCAAATGCCTTACTGTGGAACATTCTAGGCAAAGCAAAAACCTCTTCACTAAAGTTATAGTGTTCCTATCATTTATCCATGTATATAATTAATTAATGGTGATGTCATTAGATAGACTGAGCTAAATATAACATCTTGAAAATATTGGGATAGTCTCAGATTTCTAATTCCAGGTGAATATTCCATAGCAGTTTGTTCTGCTGCCCTCTTGTGGACTGTAAGAGGTGACCTTCACACTGACCATTGTAATAGTTTTTCTGTCTTTTTTCCAGGCCGTTCGTACAGTGTGTTCTCCCAGCGCATGTTGAACCAATGTCTTGAGTCTTTGGTCCAGAAAATCCAGAGCGGAGTAGTCATAAACTTTGAGAAAACTGGACCAGATCCTCCTCCGCTTGAGGGTAAGGAGAAGGAAGTGTCACGTGAATTCTAACCTTTAAACTCTTGTTAACCTTCAGCCATTGTTACAATTCTACCTCTAAAACACACCTCAGTTATTTTGGTATGTTACCAAAATATACAAATAACTTCATAAACCGTTGTAAACTAAATGCAAATTGACAGTCACATACACATTTATACAATCTGTGTGAATTCAACATGTTCGGACAGTACTTTGAAAAGGTTGAATATTGTATAAATGTTTAGGTGGTCGATATTGACTAAAATTAATCTCCCAATATTTTTCTGGATCAAGCAGTCTGTCAGAAATATGCAAAACATAACTGTAAAGGTCTTGGTTTAGGTACCACGTGTAGTACAAGTGTTGAGGCTGTAAAATTGACCACAAAAGTGCAGAAATATCACTATTACATATATATCACACGTTTTTATTGATATATTTTTAGTGTTTTTTGTGTTTTGATTTGCTATTCATAATCATCTTTTGGAATCATTATAATGTTTTATTATTATAGAAAAAAGAACAAAAGCTAAGGCACTATTTGTGTATTAACCTTTTAGGCCTTTTTTTTTTTTTCAGGTAGTGCTATTCAGTTCTATTTTTAATTTTATATATCTCCAAAACAACACTTGCATTATTATGCTTTTACTCATCTCTATGTAAATAAAATAAAATTGATTCAGTAATAATCAGTGTGCTCCTCTCCGGTCTCTGCAGATGCCCCTGTAGAGCCAGTGAAGCCCGGCCCTCAGCCCTGGCACTGCTGCCACAAACTCATCTACGTTCGACCAAACCCCAAAACTGGAGTCCCCATCGGGCACTGGCCCATCCCTGAAGCCTTCTGGCCCGACCAGAACTCCCCCACTCTGGTAAAGCATGAAGTATATAAGAGATCAGATATGAACCAATGGAAACCCTCACATCTGCCAAACCAGTGCCTCGTGTTTATAGTTTTTGCTTTTAATCATCGTAAAGAACAACAAAACAAAAGGTGTCATTATCAGAGTTTATGGTAACAAATGTATTCAAATTAGCAGCAAATTAAGTGTACCCTAAAATAAAGTAAGTGGTTAATACAATGTTTTAGTGTTTGTTCGGCTCTTGTTAACGTCTTATTCTGCTCACTCCGAATTAGCCACTTAAAAGTATGCAAATTGCAAAGTTTTATTTTTATAGTACATTTTAAAACTAACAAATCTGCAGAAAGAAAAGTGCTACAGATATTGAACAAAAACTGTATAAAAATTACTCGATCTGTTGTTGGTAGTATGTTAACTACAGTTTTCTGCCTGAAACAAAAACATGCTTTGATTTATATTAAGTAAAACATAAAAGGCACAATTTTATTTCTGTAACGTGTAAAGACTAAATGTGTGCATCTCCTCCCTCCCTCCCCTGTGCAGCCCCCTCGCTCAGCCCACCCTCATGTCCGGTTCTCATGTCTGGACGCTGAGCCGATGGTCATCGACAAAGTCCCGTTTGACAAATATGAACTTGAACCGTCGCCACTTACGCAGTTTATACTGGAGAGGAAGTCCCCACACACCTGCTGGCAGGTAAACTCCCCCTGCTGTAACAGACCTACAGAGGAATAAAGGCTAATACTCAATATACAAGCTTTGGTCAGTCTGTCTCAAACGCAGTAATGTAAAAGCCTGCCCCTCTGTCGCCCCCTGCAGGTGTTTGTGTGTAATAGTGCCAAATACAGTGACTTGGGCCAACCCTTCGGATACCTGAAGGCCAGCACCGCTCTTAACTGTGTCAACCTGTTTGTGATGCCCTACAACTACCCTGTGCTGCTGCCACTGCTCGGTGAGAGGCTTTATGTGGATCTATTTATGTATTCTTATAAAAGCACAAAGAACATGCTGCATTTCTGTAGTACTTACATATTTTTTTCTTTCTTCTGTGCACACTTTGTGAACAAAAAATGTAAACTTAATCTAATTATGTCTTCTTTCCTCCCCACAGATGACTTGATAAAAGTGCACAAGTTCAAGCCAACTTTAAAATGGCGACAGTCCTTTGAAAACTACTTGAAGACGATGCCTCCGTATTATATTGGGGTCAGTCAGCTTCACTACATCTTTGTTATTGTTTCATAGAAAGGAATTAAAGCTTGCCTTTTTAAAACATAAACTATATTATTGAGGATAACAATTTATTTTATTTATTTTTTCCCCCCACAGTCATTGAAAAAAGCGCTAAGAATCATGGGAGCTCCAAACCTGTTAGCAGACAACATGGAGTACGGCCTGAGCTACAGTGTGGTGTCCTACCTGAAAAAACTCAGCCAACAGGTACAGTTCTTTCCTCTTATGTAACAGAATTGCAGAGGTTAAATAAAGGGTTTGTGTGTAGGCTTTCATTCAAATATGATTTCTTATATGCTTAGGCTTCAGTGTATTTTTTTATTTTAATTATTTATTAATTTATTGTATCCCTATTAGCATTAACATTCATTAAACACATGCAATTACTTCCTTGCAGACTAAGATTGAGTACGACCGGTTGATCGCATCCATTGGTAAGAAGCCCCCTGTGGAGGCGGGCATTAAGGTGCGGTGGAGGGGAGGGGGCGTGTCTTTGGCCCAGAGGCGGGACTTCATTCAGCAGCTGCACAGTCTGACCGGAGACGCCCCTCTGCCCATGGAGCTCAACCCCAAAGAGTACCAGGGTTTTCAACTCGCTCTGCTCAATAAGGTACAGAGGAGGTGGCACTATATTTAAAGCAGCACTGTCACATAAAAATGACCTCATGCACATGCTCTCGTTACATTAAAGGCGCTGTTGTAGAATAAGACTCCTTTTGTAGGCTCTGGTGATTGTTGAAACAAAGACGAAGAGTTTATTTCTCGCAAGAAATAGGTGCCAACAGCATCTCCTCCAGAGTCAGATGCCGAATGATACAAATCACTAAGTTTATATAGTTGGAGGTGACCAGAGGACATACATTTCAAAGTAAGGATGTGACCCTCCTACTGAGGTGTGGTCAGACAAGCTCCTGGTGACATTCATGATCATGTGGAGTTAAAACAATCCAAGGTGTGATACACTTCAAAGGAGAGAGATCTGAAAGCCAACTGTTTAGTCTGATTGCATCTATCTTCACATACATTACAAACACATCTTAATAAGATTAGCTTGGTCTGATTGCATCCATCTTCACATCACAAGACCAAGTGATTTCTAAAAGGTAAAATGATCCCACAATATTTTAATTTCCTTTACAACGCTGTACCTGATTTTTATTGTTTTAAAAATGTAAAATTCAATTCAAGTTTATTCATATAGCACATTTAAAAACAACTTCAGCTGCCCAAAGTGCTTCACATAAAAGTCGCCAAAAAACAAATATACAGATAATATGGGAAAAGAACAACAAACACCTGTCAGGCTAGTATTAAATGCCAGGGAGAAGAGGTGGGTTTTCACTCTAGTCTTAAACTTTGTTAAAGACTTGGAGGATCTGACAGGCAGAGGGGAAAAGGCAGAACTAATGATATATAAGCACATTTCACAAGTTTCAGAGGCCAGAGAGGAGTTTGATGTCACGCTTATACTAATAACTAGCTTTTTAACAGTGCACCAGCATTACGTCCTTGTTTGCAGACGATAAAAAGGCTTTATAATTAAATGCATATAGCAGACAGCAGTCTCATTTCAATATATCAGTACTGGCACAAGGCAAATTTAACTTTATTACATCAAAAACATTGGGTATGGCTCCTTTAAGGTTATGTAGAAGATAAAAGTATTAAAATCTTCTGGTTGTTTCCTTGTTCAGGGTTTGAAACCCCAGAGTTTCAGAAACCCGTACGACATCCCCCGCTCTCACCTCCTGGACCAGCTGAGCCGCATGAGGAGGAACATCCTGAAGACCAACATCTGCACTCTGAGAGGACACGACTCTGGTAAGTGGGGCTGAGCTGGGGGTGTCAGAGGACTTTAGAAAGGATGGAGTGATATAATGATACAGATTTTTTTTGGAGCTGATGGTGCCAATACATTTAGGCCCACATATGAAGTGTAGATGAACTAGATAACTAAATCTTGGATATACTTGATGTATTTGTTGCATGGTTGTGTCATTCAACAATTATTTTAGCCCTGTTGCTCTTCAATTTCTATGAGTCTCTTCAAAAAGACAAATCTGATGCACTGAGGACACACTGGTCCTCACACACTGTGGGCACACAGACTGGGCAGCTTGGATACTGGCTGAATTTTTAGATACAAAGATCCGAGGAAACGCCTCCGGAAATCACCAATGCCAATATTGGAATTTGGAACTGATATATTGCCCATACCTGCACTTTAGCATTGTATTTTTCAGAACTGTTTTAATAGCATGTGAGATAATCATTGGTTTCAGTCAAAATATAATAATATATAATATAAATATATATTTTGAATGGGGAAAGGTCCTCCCAAAATACTTCAAATCAGGAGGGAGTCATTTGCCTAAAACCTATGAATAGGCTGGAGCATGGGTCTTTCAGTATAACTTTTCAAAACAACATGGAGCAGATGTACTTTTATTTTTTTTACTTCCTCCACTCATCCAAATTTTAAATGACGCTTGTATATTTTGTCTCCTGTCACAGACCAGCTCCACAGCGTTCCGATCGCTCAGATGGGGAATTACCAGGATTTCCTAAAAGCCGCCCCTCAGCCACTCCGAGATGCCGACCCCGAGCAGCCAAAACGCCTGCACACGTTTGGAAACCCATTCAAACTCGACAAGAAGGTATGGAGTTGACTTCAGTTTAGTGATAATCAAATCATGATCTCATTCCTGTGACAATATGTTGGTGAAGTTGTCATAGTGTTTTGTATTCTAGGGGTGCAGTGAAGTTGCCTATGAAATTAAGTCTTTTGCTTTTAGGCAAATTTAAGTGTTTAGTAAAATTAAGTTAAGATAATGGTAATACATCAAAATAATCATTTTATTTTATGCATTAATACTTGATTTAAAACACTTCCTAATACCATTTACCACTTTAACATGTCCTTTTCCTCTTGTTTCAGGGCATGATGATTGATGAGGCGGATGAGTTTGTGACCGGTCCTCAGAAGCAGGGTAAACGCCCGGGTGACAGCAGTAACCTTCAGGGTGGGGGTCCCAAACGCAGACGCTGCATGTCCCCTCTGCTCCGACTGGGACGAGCCTACACCCCCCCAGTCACTCCCCCTGCAAGCCCACGCCACAATGCAGGTAAAAGGGGTGATTATATGCAAATATGCAATGCATTTAAATCATAGACTGTATATAAATGGATATGGCTAGCCTGCTAGACGCCGCATTCCAAAGAGGAAGTTAGCATATAGTGCAGTTCGGCTCTATAAACTCTAGTTTACTTTCTATTGAAAAAATGGTCTCCCCTCTCTGTAACTGCTGCTGTTTTGTCCATAAATTAGGATATTAACATTAATAACAGATCAATGAGTTGCCCTCTTTCCCCAAGGTCGCTCTTACTAGCGTTAGCAACAGGTTTGATTGACAGCGTTGCTAAGCGCCTGCTCCCTCCCAAACCAGATGTGCGGCTATGTTCAACAACCTCGCCCCTGTTTTTCTTTTTTGGTTATGATACTCACAGCTGGAATTCCAAATACGTAACTTGGCTCCAAATTAGCCGCTATAACTACTAGCCTTGATTGTGTTCATTTGGTTGGAGCCAAACACTATGGGTGACGCCACACTCACTCACTCCTTCTTTATACAGTCTATGATTTAAATTCTATTAAAATTTATTTGAATGGTACTTGAATTGTACTTGATAATTGCATTGCATTTATTTGTACTATACTAGGACCTACTGCTTTTTTATTCTGTTCCACACAAATGGTCCTTTTACATAGTGTTGAGTATAGATATTTGAATAACTTTTCTGATGTAGGCTTTGCCACTTCCTTGTCTCCATGACGATGTTATTGCTTTGCCTGGAATATTCCACAGGCATTAACCTCTGTCTCCAGGATGGAGAACCTCCAGAATTCACTCAGTGAGCTGCAGAGGCTGCACTAGCACTGATTCATGATTGGCTGCAGGTGCTGGGGTTTAGGTAGTGACCATTCAGATCAGAGAGAGGCATTTTAGGTCTAAATCAACTGGATTTCAGCATTGAAACTGGCAACCCAAAGGAGACTCATGTGACCGGCTCATTTTGCCTTTCTGATTGGACAGTTGTCTTGAGAACCAAAACACCAAATTGTAACATAATTAAAAAAAACACTGGGCATCATTTATTTTATTTATCAAGCAACATTACAATTGTCACCAGTAAAAGCTATAATTTATTTGAATTATTTATAAAATTTAAAATCAAAATGTGCATACTATCCCTTTTTTAAATGGTTAACAATGATGGCTTTTATATTTTCCTTTAGATTCTGAGATGAACGACGGCCTTCCTGAACCGGACATTATCATAAACCATTTGAACGAGAATCACTGCAGCTCGGACCAAAATCTAGACTCAGACACAGACTCAATATGTGAAGAAAACCACATAGATCCTCCACACCCCACCAGGCACAGGGGGGAGGAGGAGAACGGCCAGCCTCAGGGCGGAGAGCTTTTATCGGGCAGCGAAGGAGGAGCAGAGGTGGTCCAACTGGAGGATCAGCCGCCACGATACCTCTCTCCACAAGCCCTGAAAAAACACATCCACAGCGAAACGGCAAAGGTCAACAATGAACTCAGAGCTCTCATCACCAAGGAGATCAGGAAACCAGGAAGACGTGAGTACAGCTATAGAGGAGTAGGGCTGTAGCAACTAAAGAAGTTCTTGGTCGACTAAAAAGAGGCCGTGGAAAAAGGTCTCAAAACTATTACGAATCTCTATGTATCTGACTCAAACTGCACTCACAAGACTATACCTGCACAGCATTTCATGCAAAAACAAGTACTTAGGCAGAAAAAAAAAAAAAAAAAAAGGAAACAATGTATTTATATAAAGACAGATTGAATCATGAGTTTATCTGCCTTATTACATATAAATCCCAAGAATACCAAATCTTGATGACTCACTAACTTCCTTTCTGCTGTTCTATGTAAGCCTTATAATCAAAATAAAATGATTAGTCAACTAATACAAATGTTTGTTGACTAAGACACCATCGCCCGATTAATCAACTAAACAACTAACGGCCTACAGCCCTAAAGAGATTTATTTATGTATTTATTTATTTATTTATTTGTTTGTTTGTTTGTTTAATTAGGACAGTGCATGTTGAGGGACAGACATGATACAACATGAAACTAAACACAGTAGTTTACTGATGCTTAAAGTTCCAGTATTGCTTTATTCAGAATGGACTGTACCAGATTTAGTTTTTCATGTAATAAGGTAATTATCTAGCCCAAGATCAGATATATTGTAAAAGTAGCTCTTGAGGTCAAAATGAGACCGCTGTGCACTAGCTGCATCAGATTATAAAGTGTATATATAGTTTGTGAGCTGGGAACTGAGGCTGGGGAAAAGCCTTTATAAACTCATAGCTGTGAATAATTAGGATGCTCAGAATATGTTAGAAATAAGTTGGGCTGCTGCAACTAGTTCTGTTTTTCATGAATTGAAGAAGTAGAATGAGTAATCTTTAATGTTCAGTTGGTCATTATTTCATGTCACATGATTTATAGATGAGCATTTCCGTACATACAAAATGTTGCAGGCAGAGGATGCATGGACTGAAGGGAAGTAGTTAATTGTGTATTAGTTCAGGATTTATGCTGATTTTGCTTTTGTTGTGATGAATATTTTATTAGATTTTTAGTATTCATGGGTGAAAGGGTTTCATTTGGCACACAGTATATACACATTTGATTTGATAAACAGTAAGTGCACATATGTAAATGGAGGAAGCATTTCACCACTGTCACCAGAGTTTTGATGAACCCTGTTCAGTCTATGTGGATGAGATTGTTCACAAGAGGTTTCAGTCTGGAGGCTAAACTCTTAGCATATATTTTTCTGTCTGTATTTAGCAGAGAGAGCGGTCTATAGCTTGAGCGTTCCATTGGGTCCTTGTCCTTTTTAACTGTAAAGAACTAATTGTAATATTAGTATTTACATTAAAAGACCCTCTAGTTATCGAGGAATGGATCATCTCAAGGAATAATGGCCCTGTTTGGGACGAAAAAGTCAGATAAAACTATGGAGGTAGGCCGTCCAATCTAAGTGACTCAAGACTGGAGGGTTCCTGTTCTGTGAGGCTGGGAAGGTGCAAAGGTTTTGCATAACTGGAGTTTGCTTGCTCATTAAAAATAATTTCTGACTTGTATAATGAGCTGTTTTGTTTTGTTTTTTCAGACTACGACAAAATTTTCCACTTCCTCAAACAGATCCAGGGAACTCTAGACACGCGGCTAATATTCCTACAAAACATCATCAAAGAAGCTGCCAGGTATGGATTTAACATCTACTCTTTCAGCTTCGAATTATTATACAAACTACAACATTTCTTCTTCCTAATTAATGTTTTAAAATCATTGTTTCTTGCAACTGGGACATCACTTTGGAGCATTTCTTTATTGTATTCTATAGACTGTATTTTAAAGGTCAATTTGAAAACATTTATATTTCAAAGTGTAACCTTTAAGTTAATTTTAATTGTAAGAATTTTTTTTTTTCCTCTGTCCAGGTTTAAGAAGAGAGTTTTAATTGAGCAGCTGGAAAACTTCTTGGAGGAAATTCATAACAGATCCAACAACATGAACCACGTGGACTCACTCTGAGATCGGCTTTGCCTAAAACCCTGGACTTTTGAGACTCCACAGAGACCAGACCAGGTCCAGACCACAGACCAGACTATCACCAGACTAATGTTATCAGCAATATTGTGTTTAGACCAGTGATTCGTAAACTTTTCGTTTTAGGTACCGCCTCAAAAATCTGTTGGACTAATTAATGTGAAAAATTGACTCACCTGGAACTAATCCGGAACTAAACTGGGTCCAAAATAGGAAGACATTTATCATACAAAGTTGAAACAATAGTAAATGGGAAAACATGCGTATTAAACCAGGACAGACCCAGGAAGGCACAGATTTAAACCAGGACTAAATAAAGGCTATATTGGATTTCAGTCTCATACATGACAAATTCTTGACAATATTATTACTAAAACTAGTTTAAACCAGGCCTAAACTAAGACTTAAAAAGATTGAACAACAAAAGAATAACCCAGGTCAAAACCCGGGTCGAAACCGGGTGGAAATGGTCCTGCCACCACAGTTTGCGAACCACTGGTTTTGATACAATTGACAATGTTACACAAGTCAATTTACTGGTCGAAATCTGAGCTGTGCAATTTATATCCCGTTACTTTAAGCACTTGTTCATTTTGCTACTGGTCTTTTATGGGGTCAAATAATAATAATAATAATAATTTAACATAAAAATAAGAATTGACAGTGTTGAAGAACAAATATTAAATGTTCAAGATGTTATTGTTTTTCAGTTTTCAGTCAAACTCAGGGTCAAATAGGATCCAATGGACAAACACTACACAGCTCCCTCTTTTTTGGTCTTAAAATCTCTGTATATTGGTTTTTGACAGAGAAGAAATGCACTTTTACCACACTCCTTGAACTAAGCACTCCACTAAGATTTCAAATAGGAAACCTTTGCGCTAATATTGTGTAAAATTGTCGTACAAAAGAAATTAAAAGTTAATACGTTTCTACTGAATGGTACAGTATGGGACGGTAATGTAACTGTCCTATAATGCAATAATTAACCTCTTCCAATAGGTTTATGGTCAGAGTTTTAAGAAATTGGTTCTACACCTTTACTTAAATATATAGCGTAATGGGGCAAATGTGCAGTATAAATTTGGCCAATGTTTAAAGTAAGAACTATAAAAATATATGGAAATTTCACCTTTAGTTAAGTCACTTTTGAAAGACTTTGCCATGTTAAACTGGACTGAAAAATTTCAAACACAATTTTAAGTAACCTATTGTTGCAAATAGTGGGTAACATGTTAAATTAATAGATATAAATATAAACAAATATTTGTAGAAGTCACATCTTAAGTTATCGTCCAAATATGACAATTGAAGTCATAGTTTGATATTAAACTATTCATAAACCGACCCACAACAATTGGCTCATCTTTAATGCATTGAAAATTTTGATGTAATTCTGTTTTTTCTTCCCTTTTAAATCCAAATTCTACTGCACTATTAGATCAATAGTGAAAAATGACAAAATGGTAAAACTCTGTACCTTTTGTGCCAGTGGAAATGGTCTGACTACATACCTGGCATTGCTTATCTGACCCTTATTGTACCATTCAGTCTGCAGTATTCATCACTATAAATAGATCATAATAAATTTTAAAAATAAATAATTAAAATGCTAATTTGCCCATTTCGTGATGTCCGGAAACTCTAAAATATATGTTTTCTATCTTTGGCAGTGCTGGCTTTCATCAGTACAAAGTTATTATGATGCCATTGACTTATAAGGAGCCAATGTTGTCTCCCATTAATATCAGCAATAATTTAAACCTATTTCAACTATTAGTGTCTTTTTCAACAACAAAACAATATTTGAACACAGTTTGCTAATTTTGTCCCCTAACAATTGACTGAATGCAAAATTGTATGCTAGTTTATGGGGCTGCAACAATTAATTGACTAATTGCATTTTGATAATCATAATCTGGACTATACGGACCCTAAAATGCACACGACAAGAGCCCTTTAGAACAATGACAGTGGCTGTATTAAATCAAAATGTCTAAAAAGAATAAACCATTTTAGATTTTCCTCAATAATACATTTTATTAGTAAATATTCTCCATTTCGCAGCCTTCAGTCGCCATATTACTATTAAAATAATCATTAGTTGCAGCCCTATTAGTTTGCCCCCTGCTTGTGCCACCTTATTAAAGCTAACTTTCTTACTCAACTTAGCATTACCGCACTTGTACATTCAAAAAGCCATGTTCTAAAATCTATACATTGAAAACAGAACTCATTAACGTACGTCTTTGTTGCTTCTAAAGAGCGCCCCCTAGACATTGGAGCACTATCAACATTTCGATGATTACCGGTACTTTTCATTTCACCCTATGCGTTCCCAGACAAGGTAGGGGTGGAAGATGTATAGAAAAGTGGATAGCATCGCAATTGTTGTTTTGGAGATATGCAAAATTGCCTCAAAAAGAGACCGAAACATGTAGTTTAATCTTCCAAACAAGAGTATAAAGTGATTTTTCTGCCCTTTAGTGGTTAATTCACATTTTGTGTGATACTTGAACCTCAACCAATACATTGACAGGCACAATTTAGCACATATTATGCAAAAATATTGAAATATTCATTTTTGTCAATATCCCCCACCCCTAATACAAGGTCTATCTACCAGTTTGAACTCTGAAAGACACATCAAGTTGTTAAAACTCCATATAACCTAACGAGACTATTAATTTAAGTCATCATGTTACCTAGTCATACAAAACTTATAAACTGATGCTAGCTGTCATTGTTAGCATGTTACAAACTGCTTCACTTTGCAATGTGCCAGCTGAAGCAGTCCTAGCGCCTTCTAATGGTGTTTTGTATAAAGTTTTTATGGCTACCAATGCTTTGAGGTATTTTCTAGACATCATTTTAAAAGTGCGCTGTGTAACTTTTCTGGTGAAGGGTCTGTCACTATGTCTCCATGGAGATGTTATTGTTTTGCCTGGAATGTTCCACAGTATGGCATTTATCAAACAAAGGAATAACATCTCTCTGCATCGAGCAGTTGGCATATCCTCCATCAAAAAGTTACACACTGAATCTTTAAGTTAGCTTGAATAAAAAGCTTGATTTCAGCATAATATGCGACCACAAAATGTTACTGAGTTTTGATTCTTGGTGGAAGTTGCCATTTTTCTCTCATTTCTCCTTTCATTTCTCTATATAGACAGGGACCAAAATCTGCCATATGTGTCATGGGTTGTCGAGGCTACCAAAAGAGTATTTTGAATACACTGTAAAGATGTAAATAAGTCTAGAGTAACTATTTAAGGAGGTGAATGTTGGAGGGAAATGGCCTTTTTGTAAGTATTCCCATGAATAAAGTTTCTATTTTACACTGTGAAGGGCCATGTAAATAAAGTGTTAATGTTAAGATCTGGTGTTTTGTGTTCTTTTTTGTTTTTGTTTTGTTGTTTCAACTAAATCCGGCAATTTTTAGTTCACTGTGGGATATTTTTCAGGATTTTTTTTTTTTTTTTTTACATAAAATTATAAAACTTGTATTTAGTATGTATATAGTGTATAGACTTATAGTTGCACCCAAACTTAATTGGAGGACCACCACACTAGCTTGAAACTATGAATATAATTTTATCTTAATACTATGCACTGAACTGCTTTAGATGCAAAGTTGTTGTTTTTGTTTTTTTACTGATGTAGGTACAAGTAAAGTAGATTTTATTTATTCTGGGATAGTGGTTGGGGCTGTATTGATCTTTTTATTTTTGCAGTAGTTGTCCAAGAGCTGCATTAAACCAGGTTTAAATCAGGACTAAAACGACAATAAACCAAGTCTAAAGCACCTCTACCACCGCAGATGGGGAACCTCTCAAGATGTGCTCTGAACCAGGACTAAACTTTACAAAGATGAGTGGGTCTGAAATCGTATCCTGTCCCAAATTTCAGAGGCCGTGATTGACAAACAGATTAACCAATCAGAGAAACGCACGGGCCATTTTGGTGGTTTAGGAGTTTGAAAGGGGGGAAAAAAAACACAGGACTGAGAAACCCCGTGTGTTTCTGTAGAATCAACAATCAAAGCACCAAATTATTTATCTCGGGTAAAAGAAGTTGTATGTTTTTTTACAGCTGTGGTTGGACCATCACAAGTTAGAACAGAGGTTTTTCACACTCTGTGGTCAGATTCCAGACCCTTCTGGATTCAAACAGAATGTAGAAGGGACTGGTCGGTCAGGCAAAGACTAAACCCCCTTCTAACACTTTGAGAACATACCCATCAGTAAAAAAAGACAAAAAAACACAAGTTGTAAAAACATGTAGTAAAATTTTATTTACAGATCTGTACAAAAATAAAGTCCCTCTTCCTGGAGTCAGAATAAATACCAGTGTGAAAATGTGGGGGCGGGGCTTAGAGGAGAAAAGACTCAAGATGATTGGTCGACTGGGTTCATCACTCGGCCCATGAACAAGATTGAACCTGGAACAGAGAAGAAAAAGTAACCACAATGCTTTTTTGACATAGACAGCTGAACCAATCCATTCCAAATTGTTCAGTTCTAGTTACTATGTCCAGTTATTGCCAGTGCAACAGCTGTGTTTGACTGAACTGGAAATTAATACAATCAGATATTAATTCAACTTCCTGTTATGACATTTTGAGTTGACTTTTGACCATCCAAAAGATATAATTTTTGTTTTAAACTGTTAATCGCTATGGCAACAGTCCTAAATTTTCATCATAGTGGGTAGTTTATTTGGAAAAAACTGTCTTTTTAACTCATAAAGGGAGAACATCGAACAGAATTTTTCAACTCAAAATCTACTTCTTTGTGCAAGGTTAAAAGAGATGTGCCCGCAAAACACATTTTAGTGTCCATTTTAGTAAGTGGTTTGCAGTGCAGTAGTTGCCACGTCTTAAAACAAATAAACCATTGTGATCACCTGTTTTACTGTGTCGTAGTAGAAACAAAAATGGTCGATCTGCCTTAAAAACTGGAGCTCGTGATCGCTTCAGTAGCACCATAGCTGAAAAAGGTAAGAGAGGTTTTTAGTATTTAATTTCCCATAATTATTTGTTTAAAACTTATTTTTGTATTATCTTATCAAAAGGCCTGTCTCACCTGTCGCTGCCGCAGCTTTGGTCCCATCTTCGGTCACTTCTATCCTTACGTCATGAAAAGCGTCAGACACGTACAGGCCCTCCTCTGATCAGACAAAGGTACAAAATGTTTTTTTCAGTTTTGATTTGTGCTTATTTGCCTGTGTATAAAAATATACACTTACTTACAATAAAGTAGTTTTAAAGGTGCACTATCCAGCTTTTCTGGTGGAGGATACATCTCTTGGTCTCCTCAGAGATGTTATTGCTATGCCAAAAATGTTCCACAGTATAGCATTAAGCTTATATATCTATGTTTATTTAATTTGGGGTGTTTTTACTGCTCAAAAAATACCTGGAAAAACATGCCTATCCACACAACTGACCTGTAACTTGGTCTGAAGTTTAATGCCATACTGCAGAACAAATATCTCCATGAAGACAACCAGGCGGCAGACTCTCCATCAGAAAAGTTACATAGTGCACCTTTAAAACATGTTTGTAGGTGGATAAACAGGTGGATTTCTGACCTGAGATCCTGGAGAAGTCGGCTGTCGTCGGGTTGAATGCGTCGCTGATTCCCATCACAGGTAACACTGACTTCAGGTTGAACCGATTCTGCATTTTAAACCTGCAAAACACAAAATCTATTAGTTTTAGGGCGGAGTTTAGAATAAGTAAGAGAAGTAACTGTAGTGGTCTAACTAACTTTTTTACCTTCTTTGTTATGTTGGATTCAAGACAAAAACAATTCTAAACTTTTCACACCAAACACCACCAATCCATAATCTAATTTTACATTTGGACTAGCACAAAGAAGGAGGGCAAAAATTTAAACATTTGTATCAAAATGAAACATACTAGCACTGCAGAGGACCGCAACATACCACCAGTCTAGTACTTGTACCACAGGGTGAGAAACACTGCTCTAAAATATATTATCATTACCAAAATGTAAAAGACATAAACTACTAAAAACAGATTTTGCCTTTTTTGAAACGTCAATGTGAGTGAATTCAATGAGCTGTTTCTACACCATGGGGGCTCTAGGCGAGAGGCGCTTTTCAAAACCAGATCATTTGAGTTTGACAAATTACATTTAAGAGGAAATATTCCTTTTCATCACAACTGCTACATTTTTGTCGCCTTTTAGGTGAGTCTGTCATATTGCATATCACTTTCATTAGTTGTCCTTTAACACATTTAGGTTTTGTGCTTGGTGTTTCACTTACACGAGGGATCTTTGTGCCATATTGGACACTATTCTGATTATTATGCTACTAAAAGGACCCACATTTAATTCTTTACAGTTTCTAAACTATAAGACTTTAGTGTGTCCCTGCTCTCTCTCCACAGCGTGTTTGAGAGGCGCAGAGTCACTGTAGAAGTCAGTTTAAAGTGGAACAGACCAAGGGCACAGCTGGGAGCAGGTCTGACTATACATTGTGTTATACAACCCACAAGGACTTGACTTTCTATAATTAGAACTTAAGCTGTTTATACAATAACATCTAACGGAAAAGTAGTAAACTTGTTAACGGCATTTTAAAGACCTATATTTTGAATTCTGTATTTTTCCCATTAGTTTTTCAATATAAAAAGAGATGGAGTCCTCTTACACATGCGCTGGTGTGTGTGCTATGTAACAGGTCCTATGTCCTAAACCCGTCTTTGCGCCTTTTCTAACGCTGCTCACAAAATATGGACCTTACTCTTACTGGATTACGTTTTTGCTCTATATATGCACCTTTACTGTTTACATAAGGATGACTTTTGACCCCTGACCTGGGTATAAAGATGTCCATCCTGGTCTTCCTGAGTCCTGCGTCCCAGCTCCAGATGTGCCGGGGCCCGAGCTGCTCCTCCAGAGGCCCCAGAGGGCTCCTGCGGTCTGAGGGCAGGACCAGCTGAAGGCTCAGGGACTGGCCCAAGTACGGGAGCTCTAAGACTGTGTACCTCTGATCTGCGCCCGCCCGGAACTGACCTGCAGGGGGAGCAGTGGAACAATAACATAAAATAAAAATTAAAGGTGTTCATAAGATGTTTTGTTTGTTGAATAGATTGATCAGATTTCTCATGAGATATTACTTGATAAGTTTAAAGCCTAAAGTTTATTGAGTTAACTGCAATTGTGCTGGTTATTACTCATGACGTTCACTTGCGTATTTTCTATTTTATTGCAGTAGACCTACACTTTTTTTACTTTTATTTTATCAAGCCTCATGCCTAAAATATTTTAGAGGGCACATATTTTGCTATTTTCTGATCTGTATTATAATGTTTCCTCAGCACAAACAAACCTGGAGTTGTGTTTTGTTTCATTCACACATGTTTAACACACAAATCCTGCATATTTAGGCTGAGTTCTTCTCTCAAGCAGAAAACACTCTGTTCCACCTTGTGATGTCATGTGGTAATACAGGAAGTGCTCCACTGCAATTTTAAACTCCATACACCTTCACTAGAATCATTTGGCTGATTTCAGCACTGGAATTGCCAATCTCTACTGAACTAAAGGTAAAAGGAGCTGTTAACTTGAAAACTACCATTTCATGACATCACAAAGTGGAACAGAGCATTTTGGGCTTTGGAGATGTAGACAGCCCAATAATACAGGATTACTGAAACGTGTGTGAATGAAACAAAACACAACTCCAGGAGATAACAACATGATAACACGGCTTAAATCTCAATTTCGCGTAATATAGGACCTTTAACTCCTTTGGATAATTCTATTTGTACGTTGAACTAATTATGCAAACAAAAAAGCAAACTATTTTCACATTTACTATTAGACCTCGTCATGTGAGTCTTACCAAATCTGACGTCAGAGGCCTGGTGCATCATCGGCACTTTGATGGTGGTGCCGTCGGAGAGCAGAAAGGGGAGGTTCTGAGTGTGCGTGAAGACAAACTGTTTCTGCCACGCCCCTCTGAAGCTAACCGTATTCACCAGCGCCATCTGTACCCACGACGGCCACCAGGGGGAGTCAGAGGGCTGAGGGTCCCCGGAGCCCGAGAGCTCTCCACTGCTGCTGCTTCCGGACAACGGCCACGGCTCATCTGAGAGAGGGAGAGAGGGGGGGAAGTCAGTCTTGCGATGGCATCTTTTTTTGTGAACGTCAGTGTGTAGTGATTATGAGAAAACTGAACTGCCCAAAGGCGCTTTACATTGCATTATTCATTCACTCTATTGTAAGCTATTGTAGCCACAGCTGCCCTGGGTCAGACAAAAGCGAGGCTGCGAATCTGCAACACCTCACTCCGCATTCATACTATGCAATGTGTGTGAAGTGTCTTGCCCAAGGACACAACAACAGTTTCCGCTAGAGCCACTGCTGCTCCAGTGTGGCACCTGGTATTCTCTGTGTACTCCCATCCAAGTACTAACTAGGCCCAACCCTGCTTAGCTTCCGAGCTTAAACGAGAACAGGCATTGACAACGTGTTATGGTTTGAATAATGTTAAAATTAAACGATTTCAGTATTTCAGAACGTGTTTGCAGAGGTCTAAACTACAGAGTTAGCAGATTTTGTACATAATAGACCCCATGGGAATAGATTATTTAATTTTATATCGAAAAATGTTTACAGTCTTTGGATTTCGCTCACTGTGACCATTTTAATTTGGTTACAATTGATCTTGCTTATCCAGTTGATTGACAGAAGTGTGGCCGCAGTTTAGTTACCACGTAGTATAGTATAGTTACAGTTACAGTTACAGTTACCACACTGACCATTCCGGCGTTCCGGCCTCTCTCTCCTGGGGCTCTGGAGGTTAGCTTGGACCACGTTGACGTTGAACCAGGATGCTGCGGAGTGGAGGAAGTCTCTTTGTACCAGGACAGAGGAGTGGACCAGGAGGGAGCAGGTCTGGAGCAGCTTCACCCCCTCGGAGGAGTTCAGAGAGGAGCCAGAGAGCAGCAAGAAGTCCCGGACATGAGGGTCTGTGCAAAGAGAGAACCAGCAAAACATCTCATTTATCTGATATATGCTTATTGTCCTGCTAGGAAAATTTGTACTTTATCTCTTTTAGTATTAAACGAAAACATACGCAGGTGATCGTGTTGCATTAGTTTCATTGTAGAAATAGGCTTTATAACAGAAATTGCTTATTGACGTTCTATTCTATTCAGATCTGATAACTTCATACTGGTATTACACCATAACAAGCAATACATTTTCAATTACTTGTTTTGTTGTTTTTTTAATGTTGAAATTTGACTACATGACATTTGAAGACATGTGGGCGGTGATGGGTGGTAGATGAAAACTGAAATTTTCGGAGCACTCAAGTCTCAAAAGCAGAGCAATACAGGATTACTCAGATATGAATGAATCCAGCAAAATACAACTGAGTAACTTCATGAGGGAACACGGTTAACAGCTCATAATATGTCTTCTTAAATGGGAGAATAGGAAAATCTGTAGATGTAAGATTGGTGTGTGTGGAGTGGAGCTATAGTACACTGTTCTGACAAATTCTTCAGGTTAATTGGGCAAGTATCACACGCAGAACGAAGTGAGAAATCTAACTTTTTTCGAAACATTGACTCAAAAACTCCACCTTCTTTTGCTATGGACCCAACTAGACAACGGGGACATAACACAGACACCCTTTTCACAAATAAAACACAGCTTAAATGTGTGTGGCCATGTTTGTTGTGGATACCGGTGTTTAAACAGTAACATGTACCTGGTTGTTTCGATTTTCTTAAAAAGTATGTGGCGTACTCTGGCTGTGTTGCTGTTGCTAAAGAGATTATAGTTAGCTCAAGACTCCTGGCACCAACTGCACTGACCAACAGTAAGTACTAGTACTACTGCAGCATTGAACTACTACTATTACTACTATTACTACTAAGACTATTACCACTACAGCAGTACTACTACATTACTACTTAGAGATGGGACAAGACATCATGCTCCAAGATCTCGTGACACAAAATTGCCACATGATTGTGAGAAAAATGATTTTGTGAGATTTTTTCCATGTGTTTATATTTTGATTGGACCAAAAAGAAGTTAAGTGGTTCTTGAGAAGCTTTAGATCCAAAAAGCAGTGTTACAATGACAGCAGAATATTAAATAAAGTAAATCAAAAATGGTGGCACCAAAGTTGAAATGCACAATTTATTTACTCTATGGTCACATTTTTATATAGCGCTTTTCCACCTTCAAGGCACTCAAAGCACTTTACATCAAGGAACTACTTCCACCTTCACACACCAGGGTTAAGTATCTTGCCCAAGGACATCAACAACAATAGCATTCATCTGTGAGAACTGGAATTGCACCACCAACCTGTGGGTTAGTGGATTGGACTGTTTTACCATTGATGTTTATGTCAAGAGTGGGATTTGAACTGCCAACCTTCAGATCAGTGGACCAACTGAGCTACCCCCAATAATGTCAAAAATCTCGTCTTGTCTCATTCTCACGGACCCAATCTCATATCTCGTCTCGTGGAAGTTGTGTATCGTCCTACCCCTCACACTGCTACGTTGACGCTTTTTTCATAATCATAATCATAAATAAATCCATGCAGTATTCTCACCTTGAACGTTGTATCCGAGGGCGTCCTCCAGCTGAGTTAGCGTGTTCCCCCGGGATCCGAGCTGCAGGAGCCCCAGAGACAGAGCCACAGAGAGGGGGGACACGATGAGGTTTGTCTGGTTGAGTCCGGAGCTCAGGGACTGGTACAGAGACAGAGAGAAGCGCGAGTGAAGGTCCCTCATGCCCTCCTGAAGGCTGTCCGCGAGGGTCCGATCCACGAGGAGGAAGAGGAGGAGGGAGGAAAGGGGCAGACGATACATGTCCACACGCAGTAGTGTACAATGTCCAGAGATGTGTCCAAGTCTGCAACACGGGGCTAGATATAGGGCAGAAACAAGAAGCTAAGGTTGTCAAAAGTACTAAAGATGTCACATTCACGGGACAGAAATGAACCTTTCCTGAACAGCTTTAGAATGATCTTGAAAGTATCAGAACAAGTATAAGACACATAGACTAGTAGACAGCAATGGACCATTATGGAACCTACCTGGACGACAGATATAAGGCCACATGGTAATATAAAAAAGTACTAAGATTTAATGTTGAAAATGACATTCTTTTGTCTAAATAAATAAACAGTTTTTATCATCGTGGTTTCAGAATCGGTACTGAGTATCGGGTCTATTCCTTAGTATCAAAATCGAGTTTGAAATGTGAGTATCGTGACAACATTACAACAAGCGCATACGAAAAATCACAAAAATGGCTCATATTTGTTGTTCATAAGTAGGCCAATTATGTGTCCATCGCAAAAGATGGAGATGGAAAACTTAACTGGACAAAAATAAAAAGTTCAGTTGTCCGAATTCAGTTGTATATTGCATTCAAAAGTATTGTCTTCATAAACCTTACCGTCTGTGATGTTGTTGATCAAACGGTGTGTAGAGTCCTATTAATCAGAGCAGGTGTCTTGGTTCAAATCCAGCTGTTTAGTTCCACCTTTTCCTCTCCGGAGGTTTGTATTTGGTCTATCCGCTACTGGTTCACCGTCTCCGGGCTAAATTTCCTGCTCTTGTCCGCTCTCACTAAAACCACTCTCTAACTGAGTCATGGGACCGCGTTTTAAGGCTCGGTGTTGGGGATCTCCGTCGGCGATGTCCGTACCACCGCTGCGGAGCTCGGGGCTATAAGGACCAGGCGGAGCGAGCCATGTCACCGGCCGACACATCCCACCCATCTGTGATCCCAGCGCGGACACGGGAGCGACGACACCCCGCTCTGAACATGCGTCTGCGCAATGGATCGTGGCGCACAACCAGAGCGCGCAGAAAAGACGCACATTTCTGTCAGTTTGAGGGCACGCGTTGGGAAGGTTAGGGAAAAAAAATACACGGACATATATCAGCTTTTAAAATATACAATTATAGCAGTGAGCTCCAGTTCCTTATCAGTGGGCTAAAATGCTACAACCCAGTGCTTAATTAATTTTGTGTGCCAAACCTCCGTGCCAAAGCCTGATCTCGTCTGACCTCAGAAGCTAAGCAAGGCCGGGCCTGGTTCTTGAATGCGAGAATTCCAAGTGCCACAGTGAGGCGCCAGTGGCAAAAAATGTCGTTGTGTCCTTAGGCAAGGCACGCCACGCACATTGGCAAGTACGAATATAGTGTGTGAGTGTTGGTGGTGATCGGAGGGGCCGATGGTGCTGATAGGCAGCCTCATTTCGGTCAGTCTACCCCAGGACAGCTGTGGCTATAATCGTAGCTTACCATCACCGAGTGTGGAGTGAATAAATAGGCTATTGCACGAAATTGGAAAGCGACTTTGAGCGTCTGGAAATGCGCTATATAAGACTACATTAGCACATTAGATTATTACTATTATTATTATTATTATTATTATTGTGATACGTTTGCAAGGCGGTACCAAATGACTATATTTTACTATCGTGACTGTGAGAATTGTTCATGGGTTTCAGCTTCCTGATATGGCGCCATTTTGAGGATGGATGACCATTCAAAAGATAATATTGTGTTTTGAATAGTAAATTGCTATGGCAAAGGCCCTAACTTTTCATCATTCTGAAACCCATTCTGGTGTCCTATTTGTATTCGTATATGTATTTATATTCCTGCAGTGGAAAATTTGTTATCACACCCAGACACAGGGAGAAACATGCAAACTCCGCACAGAAAGGCCTGGGTGACCTGGGAGTTGAACCCGAAACCTAGCCACTATTTCCAGACTTTTTTTCAGATGTAACCAGATCCATATGAATATTCTTATTAAATCTTGCACCGAATAATGTAAGATTTTCACATTATGTATGAAAAATTCCACCCACAGTGGAACATTTGACCTTAATCTGACCTAAACTGACCTCTCTAAAGAACTGGCATCTCTTAATTAGGAGCAATCAGCAAAATAATGGGCATTTCCCATGAAGAGGGCTCAGGCTGTTTGTCCAGATTCCCGCCATAACTAGAGCGACTCTCCAATTAGCGCTTCATCAAATACATTCCTCCATCTAAACACGAGGAACTGGTATTTTAAAGATGTGGTTTGACGTCACAGTAGATAACCCAAAACAATGGCATTTTTGCATTCATTATTGCAATTTGATAGTCAGAAAAGTTCATATCTAATCAAGTTTAAAGGTGCATTTTGCAATTTTTCCGGTCTAGGGCACACCATCCGCTGATGTTACAGAATAAGGCATTTATCTACATGGACGCCACCAATTCAAGTTACAGGTTAGATCTGTACAGAGGCAAACTCATCCACAGGAAGAGTGATTTTTTTTTTTTTTTTTTAATCAATGAAAACACCTGTCATGAATGCCATACTGTGGAACTTTCCTGTAAAAGCATCTCCATGAAAACAAGCAGCAGACCCCTACCAGAAAAGTTATATGGTACCTTTAAATGGTTTGGAGATCCATCTCAATCTGTAACTGGCCCAAGCACGGGTCAAATGCAGTGGAAAAACAAACAAATTGTATGATCTGGTTTGCTTTGCCTTAAATGATCCAAAAAATTACACTTTACACTACTAGGCCAAGTTACCTAGTTTCTAGATTCAATTCCTGAGTCGCCCAAACCTTTCTGTGTCTGGGTGGGTTTCCTCCGGACACTCTGGTTCCCCTCATCAACCCAAACATGCACAGTGGGTGAATCCTCCAGCTATGGCAGGTAAGGATCAAGCCTAGCTCAAGATCTGGAGGTGGGTTTCACTGCTCCTGACAAGTTGCCCCAGTGGCATCGAAAGATGGGTCAAATGCAGAGAACAAATTTTGCAATGGTAACAATAAAATGTACCTTAAGATCTGGGGAAAAGCAACCCCGCTCAGCGTAAGAATACATGTTTTTCTAAATATTTTGTACCATTCACTTATGGCATAGTTTCATCAGTAGATCTAATAATAGTCTCTTAGCGGTGCCCCTTAAGCTGCAGATTTGACCCAAATTTGGGGTCACTGCCACTGGGTTAAAACAAGGCCAAAATCAGATCTATAATCTCTCCAAAACTAGACACGCCATTGGGCATTGGTCAGCTTGTGCTGCAGCTTTTACTAACTTTTACCATATTATGGTAGACTATTGCATCGCAGTTACATAACATATCTATATTTTGAAGTGCTGTCCCATTCACTTTCACACAAAACACTTGGATTAGGTGTTTGTCGCCCTCCATAATAAAAGTGCTCTCCTGCATTATTCATTTACTCCTTATACAGTTGAAACTAGAAGTTTACATAGACTATAAAAAGACACATACACTTTTCTTCTCACTGTCTGAAATGAAATCAGACTAAACTTTTTCTGTTTTAGGTGAATGAGGATTACCAAAATGATTTAGATTTTCTAAATGCCATAATACATTTTCATTACTTTCTTCAAAGTCAGAAGTTTACATACAGTAAGATTACTATGTATTTAAACAATTTGGGAAAACACACATGATGCCAGTCTTTGGAAAGCTTCTGTTTTATTGACAACATCTAAGTTAATTAGAGACACACCTGTTGATGTATCTGAAGGCACATCTGAAACACACTGCTTCTTTGTGTAACAACATGGGAAAGTCAAACAAAATCAGCCAAGATATCATGAAGAGAATTGTGGACTTGCACGTCTGGTTCATCCTTGGGTGCAATTTACAGATGCCTGAAGGTGCCACGTTCATCTGTTCAAACAATTATACACAAATATAAACACCATGGGGATGTCTAACCATCATATCGCTCAGGAAGGAGACGGGTTCTGTGTCCTAGAGATGAACGGGCTTTGGTCCAAAATGTGCATATCAACCCAAGAACAAAAATAAAAGACCTTGTGAAGATGTTGACTGAAGCTGGTAAGAGTGTGTCATTATCCACAGTGAAGTGAGTACTGTACTGACATGGACTGAAAGGCCACTCTGCCAGGAAGAAGCCATTACTCCAAAAGAAACATAAAAAAGACAGATTACAGTTTGCAAATGCACACAGGGACAAAGACCTTTTGGAGTCATGTCTGTGGTCTGATGAAACAAAAATTGAAATGTTTGGCCAGAATGAACATTGCTACCTTTGGAAGAGAAAGGGCGAAGCTTGCAAGCCTGAGAGCACCGTCCCAACTGTGAAATACGGAGGAGGCAGCATCATGTTGTGAGGTTGTTTTGCTGCAGGAGGGACTGGTGCACTTCATAAAATAGATGGCATCATGAGGAAAGAACATTATGTGGAAATATTGAAGCAACATCTCAAGACATCAGCCAGGAAGTTAAAGCTTAGGCTCAAATGGGTCTTTCAAATGGACAATGACCAGGAGCATACTGCCAAACTGGTTACAAAGTGGCTTAAGGATAACAAAGTCAATGTTTTGGAGTGGCCATCACAAAGCCCTGATCTCAATTCTATTGAAAATGTATGTGCAGACCTGAAAAGGCATGTGCGAGCGAGGCGGCCTACAAACTTGGCTCAGTTAGACCAGTTCTGTCTGGAGGAATGGGTCTAAATTCCTGCCAACTATTGTGAGAAGCTTGTGGAAGGATATCCAAAACGTTTGACCCAATTCATACAGTTTAAAGGCAAAAGTACCAAATACTAATGAAATGTGTGTGACTTTGAAGACAGTAATAAAGAATTCTCTCATTATTCTGGCATTTAGTAGATAGAAATAATTTTGGTAATTCTAATTGACCTAAAACAGGAAAAGTTTAGTCTGATTTCATGTCAAACAGTAAGAAAAAAAGTGTATGTGTATTTTTATATAGTGTGTGTAAAGTTCAGCCACAGCTGCCCTGGGGCAGACTTATGTAAACGAGGCTGCCAATTTGTGCCATTGTCACCCCTTTGTTCATTATCACCATTTATTATAACCTCAATATTGATTTGAAAATAATTTAAAAAAAACAGGCCCATTGACTTCTTGTTCAAAACTGCAATACTGGCTTCATGTGGCATTTCACTGTAGCGAGCAGCAGGTTTTCATCTTACATGCTTTTATTTTTGAAAAATGGTGATGCAGTAGTCAGCCATGGTACCATGACTTTATTTTGTTCAGTGCACATATTGTCTTATAACATTGCAGTAAACATTAATCTGATGCGATTACAGTCTTATCAATCAGGCTGTTCTATAGTTGTTTACATTGACCTGTGTTATCTTCTGGAGAGGGCGGGTGAGGGTGCGATGCCTGCGCCTTACACCTCTTAGCAGTAACTTAATCTCACACTGTGGAACCTGTCCCCAGTCTCTCCATTCAAATCACAACCGTGACCTCTGACCTCAGAGGCAGCCATAACAGCTCATTATGACGTGCTTCTTTAACAGTACACTTGGTGTATGGAAATACTCATAGACTGTGTGTGC